>JANHFO010004392.1:19575-36659 GCA_032468095.1 Pareas carinatus
GTCAGACCCACTGTCATTGTGGGCCAGTGCCACTTTTGACGCAGCCACCACTGCCCGTCTTCCTGCACAGTGCCCCCCACGATCCCTCGGGACACCCCCATGAACCCCCCACAGACCCCACTGCAGACCCCTGTCATGGTGCCTGCTGATCCCCCTATGGCCTCCAATGTCCCCACACAACCAAAGACCCCCCCCCCCATCTATGCCATCACCCACATTTCCAGGGAGCGCCTCCTTCGCTGCCATACCCGGCTCACGGGCCACCTGTTTGGCATATATGTGCTACTCAGTATGAAATCCTACAGGTCTTCTGGCTGCATCTATGAAGTCACATGATGCAGTCATGACTTTTAAGAATTCTAATCATTTTCAGTAGGCAAACTTTACCCCTGACAAACAAGGCCTCTAAAAAGGAAATATTACATTTCACAAATTGCGACCAGTTCTGGCTCGACTTTAAATGGAATTGATGTGATTTGCCTTCCCCATGAAGAGATATAAAAGAATCGTAGAAACATCAGCCATTCAGAAATATGTTGTTATATAGTTGCTGGCAAGAAACTGAAGATTTCTTGGCCCAAGCATGAATAATGTTAGCATTTTCATCCATGAATATTTATACTTTAATTATCTATGTTGCTTAATGTAACACATTCTGCCATATTTATATTCTGTTTTGTTTCATGTTACTCCTCTTGACTGTAATAAGCTTACAATACCATATTAATGCTTCCTATCAAATGTTTCATATGAAGACTTGTATTAAAACTTGATAGCATGCTATTTTTAGTTTCATAGATGGAAAATTTGTATAGCACACAAATCTAATAAACAAATTGCATATACAAACACAAAGAGCTCTCACATCTTGCCAAAATATATTTGTTATGTAAAACAACTGGTCTTCTGTTCAGCATGAATGCTCAGCTTCCTAATCAAACTCAGGCTATATCTGAAATCTCACATTTCCAAGCAAGAGGCAAAGAAAATCTGTACTTGGCACGAAGAAAAGAAGCATTTCCAAGAAGTAAAATCTTCTTGTAGGTTAATGTCACTTACACTGTGTCAATTGATTGTTACAACAACAACAACAAAGAAGTGATTCTGAAGAAATTGTAAGTTAGCAGTAATTTCCTTCCCATTGCTACACTCAGACCTAGGGCTAAACTTACTAAGTGTGAATAGCAGAGGACTCCTGGTTCTAAATTATCCAACTTTCTTGAATAATACCACATCCCCAAAGCACTTGTTCATTCTCTTTACTATGCAAAACTCCTTGCTTGCCTAATAAAGCAGCATACATGCCAAGAAAATGAAAGGTCTTTTCCTATTACAATACAATCACTGCTCAGACCAATAAATTCTGCACATTTTATAAGTCCATACTAAGTGCCCTTTGCACACTATCACAGCACATGCTTTTACTCAACACACTGAAGCTGCAGCATTAATATAACACATTTCACCATACTGGAGCTGTCTATGGCACTAAAAGCAGGTTTAGTGTCCCACAACAATCGTACAACTCGTTTTCTGAAGACTTTTTTATCTGTAGCCAGCCCCACTGATTTTGTGTTGGGAAGTGCTTCTCAGGTGAACCTAATACAGTTTCTAGCTACCACATGGGAAAAGCCCATCATGATACAGTGTCAAGGATTAATAATCACAGTATTAATTACTGAAATCCCACAGCTATCTTCTGATAACTTCTTAGCTTGTATCCAAGGCGCCAATTAGCACAATGCTGTTCACATGATGCTTTGAGTCACTAGTCCCCAGTCTTTTGGATACCAAGGACCGGTTCCATGGAGAAAGGTTTTTCTGCAGACCAGCGAGGGTATGGTTTTGCATGCTGCCTGCATCCCACCAATGGGACTTGGCTTGTTTGCAAAAGCTCAGTTGCTGGCATGCCGTGGCCCAGTACTGGTTTGGGGGTGGGGGACCCCTGATTTAAGTGGAGGGAAAGTAAGATTTCTCCCTTGCAGTTCTCTAAGATTCAATTCCAGATGTTTGGGGGATCCTCTACAATTCTAAAATATCATGGGTTTGTCAGTGGGATCCTTCCCCTTCTACTAGGGTGGTGGTAGACTGGTTCCAAGCCTTCATTTCTTTCAACCCTTTATGTTGATTATTTCTATACTATATGGATATTTCTACTTTGCTTTCCTCAACTGAAATATTGGAAGACTGCAATTTAATGTTAGATGTTTTGTACACATTCCCTTCTTCCTCCATATGAAGATAAACACGGAGCATATATTTTAAGTTTTATGTTAAAATTACCCTTAAATTGCATCCCACCTCCTGCTGTTTAATACTTAATCGCTTGCTCACACAAGTCATAGATTTCAATATTTATACATTCTGGCCCAAAATAAATGTTTCTTTATGGTAGGACATAAGCACAAGTTAAAATTTCTTACAACCACCCCAGCATTTTCTATGCCCCAGGAAAATTATACTGGAAATGGAAAATGGGGGAAGTTGCCATTGATTTATTCACTTCCCTATTAACCTACGCTGAAATATCATTTTACTGTATCCTCGTATGGGTTGTTGGTATAATAAAATGGAAAACATGAAACATCTACCTCTATATCATAGCAATAGGACAATTATAGCATGCTTTCATCAAAATTCTATTTTGAAGGAAAATATTTTACATACGGTCATGTAGCGGAAATGTTACTTGCTCCTAATTGGCGATATATTGTAATCTACTTCATGGACCCAAGAGGATACAGAAAGCGATTCATGTGAAGACAAAGAAGTATTGTTTTATTATTGTAACTGGTCCATAAAGACAGTAGGTTATTGTTTATTGTTTATGACTGGCACTCCTGGCTCATACGGAGAATCAGTAGAAAACTACTAAACCTAGACTTCAGTTTCTTCTTGGTGAGGGTTTCTTAATTGTGGCACCTCAAAGGCCTGTGGATGTCAGTTCCCAGGATTCTAGGAGTTCAAGTTCACAGGCCTTCAAGTTGTCAAGGGTGAGAAACACTGATCCAGATCCAAACAAATTAAACTTAAAAGAAAGCTGGAAAAACTGAATTCCTGAAGGAAAGTCAAAAGTGTTTATTAATACAACTCATTTTCCAAAGCACAATAAGGCAAGGCAAGAAGCAATGGATGGAAACTACTCAAGGAGAGAAGCAACCTGGAATTAAGGAGAAATTTTCTAACAGTGAGAACAATTAACCAGTTGAACGGAGCTTGCCTTCAGAAGTTGTAGGTGCTTCATCACTGGAGGTTTTTAAGAGACTGGACAGCAACTTGTCTGAAATAGCATAGGCTCTCCTGTTTGAGCAGAGGATTAAACTAGCAGACATCCAAGGTCCCTTCCAGTTCTATTCTGATTGATTGATTGACATTTTATTTATTTGTTAAATTTATTTTGCCATGGGGCTAGACCAGCTGCAAGCCTCAAATTAGAGGCAATCCCCCCTTTCCTGTTTTCTGGAGAAATGGTAAGGTTCCGGGCTTGCTCAGAGAAAGCTAAAATTTCTGACAGCTTTCTGGGAGACTATGATTGGCAGCTGATCAGGAAATTCCCACTTCTTCTCTCATGTGCAAACTGGACTTGCTCACATTGTTTTATAATGGTTAATCCCATTTGGGGAGTGGGATCTTCCCTTGTTGCCGAAGAACTACTTGTTTGCAACTGGGAACTGTTGCTGATGGTTTCCTAGCTTTGCCATTTTAACTGGGGTGACGCTTTGTTGGTTGGCCAGGGAAAGGAGGGAAATAGGAGTGAAGGCCCTCCAGGAAGTGCTTTGAGGTATGACCACTTGTGGTATTTTGCAAAGAGGGATGGGGATTTTTATTTTGTTTCAGATGGGTAAAGAAAAGGCAAGTGTTTTTAATATCAGTAAATCAGTTAGAAGATAAAGTACACTATTTAGAAAGGGAGCATTTTGAGGTAATCTTACATCAATTGTATACCTTGAAGGCAAGGTGTAGAATGTTGGATTTTTAATGTGATTTAATAAATTAAACTTGGGCATCGGAGGAAAGCACACCTTATTTTGGTGTTTTGTTACAGTGTGCTGGGTAGGTGATCCAGTCAGGACTGAGATTTTAACATATGGCCTTGATAAGTATAAAAAATGGGAAACTGTAAGCATAGAAGCTAAATTGACTAAATCCTTTATGTATGAAAGACAAATATTCACTAGTACAGTTTTCAAGCCATCTCATAAACTATGGATTTGCATTTTATATTTGCATTTATCCAGTCTTTTGATTGAGGATATGGTAATTCCAAGTACGATGATAAAAAAATTAGATGTTCTCATTTAACATCACTTTTATGTCCCTTAGGATTATAAAAGAATCATAAATGTAAAGCTGACTTTGTCTTAAGTTATAATAAAGATATATCTGTAGCATTAGATTTCAACAAGCATGTTCTAAATTTTGCAGTGCTGAAATCTGGATGACTTGGGTTATGACTGGTAGAAGGTAATGGTTGAGTTATTTAGTCTGCCAAATTTAACCAGAATAAGATGTGCTGCTTGGATCTGATAAAAATCCACTGAGTCAAACTACAGTACTACTCTCCTGTACAGTCATATTTGACTGCAGTTAGAAGCCCTCAACTGACTGGGGAGTTTCTTCAATGATATTTTATTTTTTAAAAGTAGGTTCTGTTGCTTGGAGTAATTGATGAGTCATAATACTGTACAAGCCTCAGTTAACTAGAAAGCTATCCAATCAACATGCATATGGGATAATAAGACTGCTTACTGTAGTGCATTGATTTTGGTTTTGTTAATGTTTTACCTTCTTTAACTGGTACAAGAAAATTCAGTGCAACTACAAAAGTGTAGTTAATGAGCATAAACTACAGCACAATTACAAAAAAATTGCTGATTTAATAAAATTTGATGTATTTGGAGATTATTGTAGCTGAGCAATCTTTTGTAATTCCTCCTCCAGACTTCTAGGTTACCTGTAGGTGTATCCAATGAGATAGACAGATAATTTTAGATCCTGATCTTAAGAATGAAGGAATCTTTTGTATACAAGTTCTTAAGTGCACAATACTGAAAATAGCCCCCAGTGTTTCTGTTGCTGCTTTCCCCTTTCCTTTATGCAGTAGCTGATGCAGTGATCTTAGAAGTAGCTGCAGTGATAAAATAGAAGGTGGTGGCTGGCTGTCCCTTTAAATCAACACTAAAGCAGTCTGCCCTGCTGTCATTTGGAAGAGAGAAAAAATGATAGAGAATTAAACATTGTGTTATCTTTCCAGCTTACTGCAGTTCCTAACATTTTGCTCTTAGTTATGGCTTTCCCCATGAAAAAGATGGTTCTTCACGAAGGTGCTACAACCCAAAAATATAACAATGTAGAATAGATTTTCAGTCCAAACTATAAGGTACAGCCCATAATCAGGACATGTACCTCTATTTATCATGCAAAGAAACATGATGAAATTCAATACAATCTCTCCCTAACAGCTTCTTACCCACATACATATATATCGTTTGTTCATTCATTCATTCGGTGTGGCTACTCACGTAACCAAGTGACTCTGAACAGTGAATAAAATCTTAACAATAAAAACAATGGCAATAATACAGGAATTACAACAGGTCATAGTTCAACTATGAGTTATAATATGACTTTCCATTTGTAAATAAAATGAAACCTTAATTTGCTAACACTTCCTGTTTGAACTTACTTTGTCATCAAACTTTATTACAGCTTTGAAAAGGCCAGACTTAAGACCTCAATGACAATATACACAGTTTGTTTCCAGTTCTTGAAGAAGTGGCCCCTATTGTATTTTCCTCCTTCCTCTTCCTCTTTAATCTCCAAGGAGAGTCTTTAACCCCCAAATACTGGCTCGACAACAGCACTGGTTGTGAAGGATTGTTAGGTGTTCAGTCTCTATTCTCCCTTAACTCTAGGTATCTATCTTTGTGCAATGTGCTGAAGATCTTAATGGCATTATCAATGTAGCCTGTATCAATGTCAGGATGCAAGAGTGCACTTCACAGAAACATCTCAGAAGAAATAAAAAGGCAGGGTCCCACATGTGCTGGCTTCCTCTTTTACTTTCTAAAATATAGGCTTTAAGAGACTGCTGTGAATTGCATTCTTTTATGCTCTTCCCTGCCCTCTTTTTTAAAAAAGGTTTTAGCTCATACCTCAATGTATGTTTATGACAAGGCTGAATTACACACTAAGCTTGCAAAATAGCCTTGGGTCAGTCCATAAGTACAACAGCAAAAAGTCTATTGCAGGGGTTCCCAACTCCTGGTCTGTGGACCAACACCGCAACATGCCAGCAACCGGGCTGCGCAAACAATCCAAGCCCCATTGGCTGGATACAGGCAGCACACAAAATCATGCCCCCGCTGGTCTGTGGAAAAACCTTTCTCCATGGAACTGGTCTTTGGTTTACTGTATTCAGTGAAGTTAGGACCGCGTTAAGCAGAGTGATAACCTGTCTAAAAGGGAGGGTGTTTTTTGTGCTTTGATCTGTACATACAAAGAATTGCCCACTTCTGTTATCCTCCTTCTGGAAGGTTTGCAATCTCAATTTACTTCACAAGGAGTCGTCATAGAAATAACATTTGATTGTTCCCAGTAACGTTCTTGAACCATTGACCTACCCACTAACGATTTCTTTTGCCATACTTTGTCTCTTGTCAGTTATATCATAATCTCTGGAATGTTTTGCCAAGTTGGGTTAACTCATTTACCTGGCTATGATAAATAGTCATTGCATGAAGAGTACAACCTCAACACCTTCATTCATGTTGTTTCGTGTCTAACAGTAAAGCTCAATTCTTAGCGTGTGACTCAAAAAAATTTCCAATTTCACACTTGATTTTCCCCTTGCTCTACTTGGCAGCTCTCATGCTTCTTGCCTGTCTTCATGCACTGAGAAAAATGGACATGATTTTCAGTCAAACCTTTAATAATTTCTCGGTATGGAATAGATACATGGCCGTTATAATCTGAATCTCTCTGCCTCACTTTGTCTTCATTAACCCAGTCTTCTGAATCAGTAATTCTCAGGGGGGGGTGTCTTCCGAGCACAGCAACTTTGTCCTATCAAGAATAATGCTTCTACATTATTCTTAGTTAGATAAAAAGAGAGTTCAACCCCAGCTAAATAGATTTAGGATGTGGAAATTTTTAATCTACCTCTCTACACACACACATACAAAATAAAAGTTATAATTTGAAGCATTAAAGTAGCAGGAATAGGGTAAATATAATATTCAGAGCCGTATTGATGTTAACATTCTAAAAATAATACAACTGTTTTTTTTTTGTTTTAAAAAAGATTAACAAGTTGTATAGCTCTATTCCTGACTCAGCAGAGTTGGCTCACAGATACTTGAACTTTGGATTCTGAAACAATGATTACTTCAGTATGAATACTTATGATTTTGTTCCAAGGCAATATAAAACAAATAGAAGTCAGCAATGAAAGAATATTCAAGAATATCATAGATCGGAAGAAGAGTGATGGAAAGGAAGCTCTAAAAAAGGTGACAGTGAATGAATCCCCTTCAACCTGGTCTCTATATAGCACTCCCTGGTTAGGTCTGCATCAGAGTTCCATATTATGGCGGTTCCTGTTCAGCTTGTAATCGTAATCAATTACACTTGTTTTCAGTTGTCTCATTTTGCTTTATTTTTCTCAAGGACAAGGAAGATGTGTTTATCTTTTGTTTGTTTGTTCATTTGTTCTTGGAATTCTTTGCCTAATCCTACCAAGGTTATGTACAACACACGACAAATATAATCCTATTCTTGACAGGTGTTCCATATCAAAAACAGGACAAAATAAAATTTATCCCTGACTAAAACAAATGCTTAATTCTGTATTACATTCTCAAACAGCACTACCATGCTCCTAAGGGAAAGAAGCACTAACCACTGCTTAATTTCTGCTTGTCAATCTCTTGCTAAAGCCACATCACTACTCAATTGTAAGTTAAAAGCTTGGGGACATTTTTCAAAAAGTAACCAGTGTTAAAATTCCAGAGGAGATGCCACATGGATTTCACTAGGAGGGGATTTTATAACAGGGCAAATCTCCTTCAACATCTTTTTTCTTCTTTCTGTAAAGAGAAATTTTCAGAGAAAATCTTGAGATCCAAGGAAGAGTATGCTATCTAATTTTTTTTTTACTGATTATGTGCTGTCAGGTTGGAGATAGATTATTATTCTTCATGATGATCTCTCTCTAACCTGTTGTTTCAGGTCTCCCCATGAGGCACCTATTGTCACTATAACCAAGTCCATCCACTACCAATTTTTATATCTTTAAATAAGCTAGCTCCATATGACTTAAGAGTTAAGACTGAAGTTTAAAAGCAGACCAGACATGGTTCCGCAAAGCAAAGCATGGGCATATAATAGTGTGCTTATACAGGTAGTCCTCGGTTTATGACCACAATTGAGCTCAACATTTCTGTTGCTAAGTGAGATATTTGTTAAGTGAGTTTTGCCCTATACTACGACCTTTCTTGTCACAGTTGTTAAGTGAGTCACTGCAGTTGGTAAATTCTTAACCCGGCTGTTAAGTGAATCTGGCTTCTCCATGGACCTTGCTTGTCAGAGGGTTGTAAAAGGGGATCACATGACGTTGGCACATAGCAGTGGTCATAAATATGAACCAGTTGCCAAGTGCCTGAATTTTGATCAGGATGCTGCAAAAGTTGTAACTGTGTACCATACAGCAAGCAGAATCAGGATTGAAGCCAGTAATACTGCTGCGCAACAGGCTTATACACAGAATGGCCTCTAGGAGGCAGCCAATAGGCAATTAGACATCTTCCCATGCTAGCAACCCCTGGAGACAGGCAGTCTGGGACCGCTCAGGCTTCAGCTACTTTAGGGCAATGACTAAGCAGAACAACGTTAAGCTTAATATGTTACAGTTTCTCTGTCCTATTTTGAGCTAATTGAAGTTTTCCAACTTCAAGGTAAGTCTTTTGAATGTGCAGTGCCCAAAGTAGGGAAGTGTAAAAACATAAGAGGGCAACTTCTTATTTTGTCTGATGTAGGCAAACTGAAGAGGACACTTGCATGCACAATAACAAGTGAACAGCTCAAACCAGCTACCAATCCTTCTACTCTAAGTAGTGCTGTTCACCATCAGCGATTCAGAGAAAGGGAAACTGTTCAGATTGGGGAAGAAAACACCACCCCCAAATCGGCAAACAATGAGCAAGAAACCTGCTTGTAATCAGTGTACAATTGTAGAGAATTTATGTAAATGAAGAAAAGAAATCAATTGGTCAGCTGTACTGGAAATGGAAATATTATTGGAATCGAGTCTCTTAAAATGTTGTCAAATATTTAAATGGTTTCTGAAAGGGCAATAGTATCAAATGTCTATTTTTGGAAGGCTCTTTTTTCTGAAATAGGCTGGGTAGTGCCTTGTCCTTTTCATTGATGTGGAAATAGAGAATCTTGTTAGAGACATTTTTCACCATCAGTCAACAATTCAGAGTTGAAATCATTTACCAGCACCAAGAGATCCCTGATGATGGTGCTGTGAATATGCAATTCCTTTGTGGTATCATACACAATAGTATTTCATGAATGGCTGGCCCTGTGTGCTTTTCTGAAGGGTAGGGAGAACTGCCTTAAATTTCACACTGTAAGATTGGCAAATGGTGCCGTTTTTTTCAGGACTGTAGCTTTTCTTTTCATCTTTTAGTCAAAGGTTTTGGACTGTTTTTTCAGAGTCAATAGCTGATGATTTGATTTCAAAACTAGTCAATGGACTTTTCAGTTTTGAAAATAGTGGTAAAAGTGAAATATTTATAAGGAAACTGTGTTAGATACGTTCTCAAACTGGTTTAGGAAGAGCTTTCTCACAGCAGGAAAGAAAAATATATTCCTAAACCTGTTTTTGAAATTCTCTTTTAGATAAAAAAAATCCAAAAGTATCCAATTAAGCCATGTATATATTTATGCTTCCACACACTGATAAATTATTTCGTAGAAGGTAGGAACAGTAATATTCCTTCTAGGTCATCTATTGATGGCATTCTTGCTTTCCAGAAATCTTTAGATAATCAAATTCACTGAATCAAACTTGAGTCTAATGATGCATGAACCCATCTGCGGAGTATTTTTGTTTTTTAGCTGTGGCAAAAATAAAGTTTGTCATTGCTTTCTTCAAGATTTTCCTCCCAGCTTCCCACTGTAGCTTACCAAGGATGGTCTAGTGATCTCCCATCCAAATATTAATCAGCTTTTTTATAAACAGCCAACTAGGTGCTCCTAGGTACTGCTCTTAATATTTGTGGTTAATAAAATGTAGATGCTACTTTGGAAAGTGAAAATGTAAATGTAATGAAGAAGTAATCTAGTAATCATTGTTATTTATCTTGTTTGATGTAACACCTTAAATTGTACCATAGGAGAATCCCCTGAAGTTAAGTGTATAAAGTTGTCTTCTTAGGAAGTGTCCTTGAGATGCACATGATGACTGAAACTTTCAAATGGATTATGCCTGACAGATTGCATGATGTAACCAACACTAAACAGACTGAAGCCTCACTGGTTTCAGTGGGAAAGATTTAAGTATCTGCTGAACTATAGTTCTTAAACTGTAATTTTCGTGGCATTAAGCTCCTTGTAGTCACTGCATGACACTCAGCACAAGTGGTATTCATCATCATTTCAACAATGCTTATTTGTGCTTTGCAGTTTCAGATAGCCTAACAACCAGTTTTCTGGATAATGTGAAGATTGCCAAAAAAAATTCCACCCCTTAATAGTCAACAAATAGCACAAAAACAACTAGCACAGTAAGTTATGTATTTTTCTCAGGTAAAACAAAATCTTGTTTACTGAACTCAGTGACTCTTTGAGAACATTTGGGTCAGTGTTTATCCATTGCAATATTTGTATTGCCCTAATCCTCTAGGGATCTCAGTATGACATACACCATCTTCTCAATGTATCCCCACAACAGCTCTCTAAGGTTGGTTGACTCAGGGTCTTCCTATGAACAGGGCAGCTGAGAATTTGATCTCTGATCTTCACTGGTCCAAAAGTCCAATTCTCCATCCACTACATTAAGCTCTAAGGTAAGCCTTTGACCGGGCCTTTTATGTGACAGAGAATTTAATGCTCTTCAGTTATCACCAAAGAGATAAAAAACACTAAGCAAACTTTTGGAAGATGGAGTGGTGCAGAATTTTAAGAAAACCTCTTATGGAGTTGTTAGGCCAGTCACATTTTGCTTTTATTGACTGAAGGCATGCCTCAGCTTAGGCGGTATGTCAGTGCCAAAAAGGCAGGTTGTGATAAGTCTTTCATCGCACGGAGTCAGCTTATCCCCCTTCCCTGCCATTTTCAGTGTTAAGCACTGACATGAGTGCCCCAGTTTAGAACTTCAAAATCCTTCCATTAAATTGTTCCTTACTCTCAATAAATATGCTTAGGTTTATAGACAGCAAAGAAGTTTTACAAGATGACAAAGAAAGAAAGGGAGTCTCAGATGGCCATTTGTAGCTTATTAACTTTCGTCAGCAAGGCATACCCTTGATGGGATTCAGACCTGGGCTGGATGACATGTTAGGCTAACGTCTTAGCCACTAAGCTACAGGTTCTCCCTCTCTTTTTTGGCTTGTATCAGGGGATACATTGACTTGCAAAACTTCTTTGCTGTCTATAAAAAAAGTGTGTCACCTAGCAACTGCCTGCTATGCCCCTAGACTGGGGCTGAAAAGCAAAGGGAGCAGTTTGCTCCCTTCTGTACTCAGAAAAAAACCAGGTGTCGTCTCCCATAAAAAAGCATGCTTAAATTTGCTACCACACAGTGCAATTTTATAATAGTTCAAAATAATTTTGCTATTAGATAGGGAAATCACATGCAAAAGCTTAAACATGCCTTTGCTAAATGGACATCAGTTTTTCAAATTATTTATAATGCAAACATACAGATGTTCATCTCTCCCAAGTGAAGTCAGCAGTTTGTCCAAGATGTAAGGAGTTCTCCTTTTATCAGCAATGCCTTCCTATTTTTATTTATTATGTATTGTTTAAATGGAGTAACAATGGAAGACAGGAAACAAATCATTGTAAAAAGGTTCATTTGGGAGCTCTTTTATGCATGATTCTTTATGTAGTTAGTTTCATAGTGCCACAATATATTATTTGAAAACATATCTATAGCTTCCACAAAAGACAGGCAATATAAGGTACTTCTAGTTTTAAGACACCGTACAACTACGCTGCCTTTCCCTCAAAGTGTTTTCTGGGGAAAAGAAAAAAAATAAGCTAAAAGAAAAAAAATAAGCTGTAAGAAAAAACAGTGGAAAGCATCATATTCTGTATAATTGTGTGAATGTAGGTGATCGATTTTACAATAAAATCTTTATCCAGGAGCGTTCACCAAAATTGCAATCCATAGATAATACAGAATATAGCTTGATATAATCACAATCAACAGCAAAATACAGCAGCTGATATATGTAAAAACTGTGTTTATTTTAACACTTGGCTGCAGCCTGAGAACATAGTCTACAAAAAGCAGCAAACAGCACAGTTCTATACTGAAACAGACAGCAAGGATTACCATTTTGATGCTGTATTTTTTTCCTGAATTTAATGAGACGATCGTAGAATTTTAGAAATGAGAGTGAGATGGGGAACTAAAAAAATACAGTCTTTGCTTCTTGACAGTCTTATAAGGCATATACACTCAACTCTCTCTCTGGGGCTACTAATTTGCAGTTTTCCCCCTTAAATCAAAAGGTTGGCCATAATGTCATGCAAATGTATGCATATTAATCTGCTGATCAATCAGGAACTTATCTAAAGGGTGCTGGTCTCTATGTCACTTAAAATTCATCAGACAGCTGTTTCCAAGCACACATCTGGTAAGCAGACTCACCCAAGGATTAGTTAACCTGGGGAAGCATTAATAGATCAGATGTGCTTTTAGCATCCTTAAGTAGTGCAAGCTGATAAGCAGCAGTAATTTCACAATTGTTATAGGGAGGGATGGAAAGGATTGAACAAAAGCAAGAACGGAGAAGCAGGTTATGAAGAAAAATATCAGAAGGGCTGGAAACTTGTTTTGCAGCAAACAATATTACACTAAATATTTCTCTTCCCCTGTTTGCAATTCGGCTTGCTAATAAACACTGCAAATATAATTCCATTGTTCTTATTTAATAAGAAACTGATCCAAGTTTATATGGTGTAGTGGTTTTAGTGTTTCCTTTTCCTTCAAAGGATGAGACTTGTAAGGGTAGTTATATGAGCTGGAAAGCTGAATGTCTTGTTGTCAGCCAATGCAAAAAGAAAGGTAAGCAAATACAAATTGGGAAAGGCTTTATTGCCATGTTGTAACCTTCCTGATTGTAATAAGAACCAGTTGACTGATCAGTCAGAGAGCACACACCTGGAAACTTCTCAGAGTCCATAACTTGCAATATAACTTGAGTAATCGGCTGTCATGAGAGCGATGGAGTTACTAGAGTAATCTGTTCAGTAATACCAGTAGTTCAAGATTCAGGTGCTGGAAATTTCCAGAAGCCATTCAAACATCAAGCCTAGCGTCCAACTGTTGGCCAAAGAGGACAGAACTGTAAGTCTAGAGCTGAAGGGAGTGTTTCTAACAGGTGTGCAAAGATCTTGAGGCTGCTCTTACAGAAGTTCTATGTTTTTGCTATTCCTTGATGTTGCTTGTTGGGAATTCAAAGGAATCACCACAAGGGAACAATAGGGTTGCAAATCAGTGGTCCCAAACCTTTCCTGGTGGGGCAGAACAGGGGAACCAGCTTGCACAAGTAGTGGACTGGCACATATGTGTGTGTGTGCATGCATGCACTTACTGACCCACTGCTTGCACAAGTCAAGCTGTGCATGTGCCAGCCAGCTGCTCCTGCAGCCTGGTTCCTAACAGGCCACTGCCCAGTAGTGGGCCGTGACCTGGGGATTGGAGACCCCTTTTCTAGACAGCTAAGCATTTACTCTGTGCCTCCTCTTTATCCTTTATCTCAGAAAAGGCTGGCATGATATCACTTTAGTGTGTTTTTCTTGCCAATCACATGCATGGAACTCCTCTTGACAGGATGTAGCTAGCTGAATGCTAGGCTTTGCCTATCATGTCTTTCCTGTAAATAAACGCCCTTTTGTCACCTAATTTACCAATCCTTGCTCTCAGGAGCACCAACACATAATGCTTCAATTTCCAACATTAGCTAGCTAAACAGCTTCTTTCTACTTTCAGGTTTCCCCAGAAAAGTAATTTTGTGAGATAGGTTGTGTTCCCTCCAGGGCCAGTCTGTGAACACTGGTGAGCAGAGGTAGTTTTGAAGGAACCAACAGAGATTCTTAATTTGCCTTTATTGCTTTGCTTTGCTGATTTGACAGGTGTCACTTGCAGTATCCAAGCAATATGACACTTGGCCTCCTCTTTCTAAATGAAGCATTATAACAGCAGTACAATGCCTACCAATCAAGAAATGGAGTTCAGGCTCTTCACTTAGAAAAGATTCTTCCTGAAGTGCAGAACTGTTCATTTTCTTTAAAATATATTACTATTACTATTACTATTACTCTTTTGACATCTGCTAAGTGGGCAGAAGCACAATTACTCAATCGTTTGAATAGTGGCTAGCATGAAAGGCTTGCACACATGTTTCTTAGTAGGACTGCCATATCTGGCCTTAACAAATCTAAATTATTATTTGATGTCAATGAAGAGGTACAAAATTATAACTCTTTGCTCGCATCTAGATTTTTGGAGCCTGGGTATAGTTGACCCTACCATGTCATTGTTGTTCAGTTACTAAGTTGTGTTTGACTCTTTGCAACCCCATGGACCATAGCCTGTCAGGCCTCTCTGTCCCTCACAGCCTCCCGCAGTCTGCCCAAAATCATGCCTGTTGCATTGGTGAGACAATCCAGCCCTCTGATTCTCCTTTGGCCTCCTATCTTTTCTAGCAGCACAGCCTTTTCTAATGAATCCTCTCTTCTCATTAGGTGGCCAAAATATCCGAGTCTCAGCGTCAGCATTTGTCCTTCTAATGAAGAGCCAGAGTAGATTTCTTCCAGGACTGACTGATTTGGCCGTCTTGCAGTCCAAGGGACTGTCAAGAGTCTTCTCCAGCACCACAGCTCAAAGGCATCAATTCTTTGATGTTCAACCTTCCTTATAGCCCAGCTCTCACAGCCATATATTGCAACTGGGGAAACCATGACTTTTACTATACAAATCTTTGTTAACAAAGTGATGTCTTTGCTTTTTGATATGCCATCTAGGTTTGCCATAGCTTTCCTCTCCAGGTGCAAGCGTCTTTTAATTTCCTGGCTACAGTCACCATCTGCAGTAATTTTGAACCCCAAGCAAATGAAGTCTGTCACTGCTTCTATTTGCCAGAGAGGGGTGGAGCATGATGCCATGATCTTAGTTTGTTTATTTTTATGTTGGGCTTCAATCCAACTTTTGCATTCTCCTCTTTCACCCTCATCAAGAGACTTTTTAGTTCTTCTGCACTTTCTGCCATTACAGTGGTATCATCTGCATATCTGAGGTTGTTGATATTTCTTCCAGCATCTTAATTCTGGCTTGTGATTCTCTCAGCCCAGCATTTCACATGATGTGCTCTGCATATAAGTTGAATAAGCAGGGTGACAGTATGCAGCCTTGTTGTACTCTTTTCCCTATTCCGAACTAGTCAGTTGTTCCATGTCCAGTTCTAACTGTTGCTTCTTGGCTTGCATACAGGTTCATCAGGAGTAGGATAAGGTGGTCTGGTATTCCCATCCCTTTGAGGCCTTGACATAGTTTGTTGTGATTCACCCAGTCAGAGGCTTTAGCATAGTCAATGAAGCAGAAATAGACATTTTTCTGGAACTCCCTTGCTTTTTCCATAATCCATCGAATGTTGGCAATTTGATCTCTAGTTCCTCTGCCTCATTGAAACCCAGCTTGTACATCTGGGAGTTCTCAGTTCACATACTGCTGAAGCCTAGACTTTAGGATTTTGAGCATAACCTTGCTAGCAAGCAGACAAATTCTCAGAGAGAAAGGATGGCTGAGCTTTACACCAATGCTGACAATTAACATTCTTGTCTCTATTATACATGTCTTTATGTACAATTTGTTTTTCTTGGACTCAAAGGGTAATTTTTCCAAGCAATTGACAAAAATAATTCCCCTTTTTTTCCCTACCTTAACCCCTTTATCTTTCAAATCGGTTGTTCTGGGTTTTTTTTAAAATTAGCCAATTTATTTAAATTTGCAATACTGAAGGGTCAAGCAACCCCTTCAAATAGCTGAAGAATGAATTTAATAAAAACATTTTACAAAAAAAATGCCATTGCTTAGGAGGCAGATAAGAGCAAGGTAACTCTGCTCTGCTTAAAACAATAGTTCATATTATCTTAAATTGTATTTTTATTGTGTATATAAGATCTCATTAAAGGTATATGCCATTGATGTGTTCTTGTCAAAAATCTGCAGTGTTGAATTGTATTGATTGAATGTTTAAGCTGTTTTGGAAAGATTATGGTCTAGAGAGCAACTAAAATAAATAAAACGAATAACAACATGAAGATTATATTAAGTACACATTATGAAATAGAAGCATTTTTTAAAATTTGATTGGCTCTTTGTTTTAAATTTAAATTTTAAATGTCAGATGGACAACTTTCTGTTTGCATTAGGTGAAAATCTTCACAGTTTCATAGTGATCTAAAATCCTTTTACCACCTAACAGAGGTTTTCTTGCTTTTGAGAAATCAGTATGTGTCCAACTCTAGGTACGAGCAGCCACAAACTTACATCTGAACTGTAAAACATTTAACTTAACAGTCAAGCTAAAACCAGGGACTTAGGCTTTGCATTTTATTGAATGCAAATGGTGACTGCAAGACTTCAAAAGAGAAAGTAGGTCGCACCTGTCTGCGTTTCAAAATCTAACTGCAAGACTAGATACATTAGAGCAGGGATGTCAAACTCAATTTCATTGAGGGCCACTGCCACCGCTATCGTGGCGACTGTGGGCTGCCCCCACCCACTGTGCCCCCCCACTGAACCCCCATGCCTGCTGCTGACCCCCCACTGCCTCCCATGCCTT
>JANHFO010004392.1:52863-63295 GCA_032468095.1 Pareas carinatus
GGGGGGGTGACACTTCTCCCTAGTTCTCATGTAGTAGAGGGGGGGTGGGCGGAGAGTGGAAGAATGACACACTTGCAAGATTGTTAATGTAACATAATAAAAGTAATATTGGCATTCATAATTATGGCTTTCTACTCAGGTCTATCTTGAAAGGTTACATTAAGGGAAAGGTATAGCTTGGTGTTTTCCATTGAAAAGATGGTATCCCTTATCACAAGGCCTATCACAAGTATATCTCTATATGCAACCCACCCCTGATCCCTCACAAAATTCATCACTAGACCCTCCCCTAAGGTGACCAGCCCATCACAACACTTATTGACCAAATCAAGTCCTGATAAACAGAACGTCAACACTGACATACCCTAAAAATCCACAGATGTTACCTAGCCTGGTAACAAAACGTCAGGAAACCAACCCACAAGCTAGGAGAATGAACTTCCACTCTCATCCTACACTCAAGCTATAGATATATGAAAATTATCTTTTCAATTCAACTCGAAGGCTTTGCATCTTCCAACAGGGCTGGTAAAGCTCCTCCTTGAAATATTTAGAGAGCTGCTTCTAATTAGTGTTGACAATACCGAATTAAAAGGTCATAATAGTATAAGGCGCTTTCTTAAATTGTCTAGAAAGGGCTTTTCTCTATACTCTCTTCATTCTGCGCATAAAGGAGGATGCATGAGGAGTAATGAAGATGCTTCAGGGCCCCTCCTTTTTCCACTGCAATCTCCTCAGGTAGACAGGGAAAATCTATGGTGAGGGTTTAATTGTCAGGTTTACTGTCTGAGCCAGCAATAAACCATTTATAGGGAGCAATCTGAAAAGGAAAGTCATGATAAGTCCAGCAGCCTCATAGACATAGGAAAACCTCCACGTCCAATTTGTTAAGTCTAAACAGGACTAGACCAAAGGAGCATCCCAACAGCTTATTTTAGGATCTCAAGTAAGGCCAATTTTGAACAATGCAACCAATGTTTTAGATTTTGGGGGGGGGGCTTCAAAAATAAAGCCATGGACCATGCATGCTTCTTGACTGAATTGTGAAATACAACTCCAGACAATGACTGTCATTACAAGACTACAAAGCACTAATTAGACCAGACCAGGAAGTCAACTCCACAGGAATGTTAAAACTACTTGGGGGAAAAAAAGACTGATCTTGCAAGTCTGACTGTGCTGTACTTACTCCTCCTTACACCTGTGTATTAGGGAAGCATCTGCCTAAATCACTTCTGAATATAATCTTGCTTTTCTAGACTTAAACATTGCTTCAGTTCTTTTTGTCTATGTTCCTGCATGTCTCTATCAAAGCCGCCTTCTTTACTTTCTACAGTCCATGCACCAAGTATGCACCAATCCCGTACCTTTCAGTACCCATCTCTCTTTAGGACCTGGGATGCATTTGCAAACTCATTCTTATCTGATGTGTCTTCCCCATGACTGCACAGTTCATCTTCATGGAGGTGTAAGCCTGTAAGGTCTTCCTGGGTAGGGACCTGCAATTCCTGCTGGAAAGGACTCTTCCAGAAAGGAGTGGCAGTTGGTGGATTCAGATGAAAGTAATTACAACCTTCTGTGGTATCAAAAAACCTGAATAGGATGAGTTCCTCCTAGTTTCATGGTGAATTCCAACAATACTTGGCCAACCTTAAGTTTCAGGAGTGCTTGTCAAATAAAGCTGCACCAGAAGGAAATTGTGGATGATGAAACACCATCCTACATGCATTTTTTTCACAACTGCCTAAAGAGAATTTGTATCTGCCTCCTCAGTACAACAGATCACATTATTACTTACAGTGGTCCTGCAGAATATAAAGTGCATTTATCTAGTAAACCAATCAGGAAGCCAGTGAAGACAAAGCTACCATTGAATGATCTAGCTCTGGAACTTCAGTATCAAAGAGGAAAAGATAAGTTATAGCAAAAATGATAGAGTATTTTTCCCCCAAAGGAAAACAATTTGACTCTCAAATTGAATTTGGCTCAATAAATCAGTGGACTCTAAAAATATCATAAACCTTGAAAGCCCAACTCAGAGTGCTTAACAAAACTCAACTGTCACCAAGATTCCATTTCTTTCTGTCTTGCTATTCAATCCAATTTCACATAGTATTTTTTTAAGAATATTTGGAAGAAGAGAAATCAGATAGAGGCAAATGAAAGGCCTTTTGAAGTGAGAATAAAATAAAAAAATGTATGTTTGTTCAAGAGCAGAAAAGGGGGGAAATGTCCCCCTTTATATAATTTTCATAAGGTCCTGAGAGTAGATATAATTTTTAAATATTATAAATTGGGGTTATTAAACTATAATGCAGTTACAGAAGAAATAATTTAAAAAGCTCTTTGTATATAAGAAAAAAAGCAACCAGCTAAAGCAACAGTGCAATCCTTGATAAGGACAGCTTTTCATTGTGTGTAATGGGCATTCTTTTTTCTACAATTTATAGAGGAAATCTATGAAAAGTTGATGACTTTGACTGAAGACATTTTTGCCCAGGATACTTAGGCAAGCAGGAGGGGGAAACAGCTAGTAATAAACCCTAGAGGTTTCTGTGAGTAACTAATCCCATGCATATCATAGCTGCTAGTATGCGTGGTCTCCTTCTAGAAAGAGGCAATATGTTGTAAGTATTATCTTGTATCAAGAACAACCTATTATGGTAATCCATATAGAGCCACTCTAAAAACCCAAATTTATTCAGAGAAGATGAATAAATCTTGAAAAAGTGCCAATGAAAGAGAAACAAGAAGAAAAGTGCACTTTACTCATTCTAAGACATTATTATGTAAAAAGATTGTCATTCAGTGGTCTTGGGAGTGCATATGGCCATAGGAATTTTCAGACCTCCAGTGACAAAGAGAAGACTCTGATCTTGGAAGAAGATAAGTCAACCTCATAAAAACTCCTCTGGTGTTTTATAATATTGTGTGTGGCTGGTACTTGTCTAGTGTTGAAACTCTGACACAGGGGTGGATGAGAAAGAGGAACTCTGGGAGCGATTATCTACCCACAAGGTTCAAAAGCTGATTCATTCTGTCACTGCCCAGAGACAGAGGATCACTAGCGTACTTTATTTTCCTCCCATAATTTTTTTAAAAACTCCCAAAAGAGGAAACTTAAAAGGCTCCCTGTGAGGAAACCGAAAAGAAAAAAAAGGAGTCTTAGCAAAGGAGCTCCTTTATCTTCCCTTCTCTCTGTGAAGTGTGATGGAACTGTTGCAAACATTGAAGAAAAACATTACACTTCCCAGATGTGTTTGCCCAGGTTATGGCCTCAGAGTGCTGCTTCAGTCCCTCACCTCCTTTCTCTCTCCTTAAGTTCAGCTGGTGGGGGGGGGAGGAGCCTTCCTCAGCTGAGTAGTTCCAATCAACTGCTGATCAGGGATAAGGTCAAAGAGGAAGCAATGAGCTTGGTTGCAATTAGAGAGCCTTTTTAAGCACTAGATGGGACTTAATGGAGAAGCTAGGGGCTGATCAGACAAAATTGGCCTAGGAACTGAGCACTGCCTAAGGGACCATGGAGGGGGGAGCCTCCATTCCCTGACATCATCTAACCTTCAAAGGTCAAGCTATAAAACCAAATCCAACTTTTCCACTCCTTCCATATGCTACTGCATATTCAAAACCTCCTGCACTGCGGTTCAAAACTTTAAAATGCATACCGAGTATGTCTGCTAGTGAAAACTGTTTACAGTAGGAGTAGTGCATATGAATCCACACACCTTGGGCAGGTATTTTTAAGGATAATCAAACCATCATAGGAGACAGGCTAAGAAACCCTGATTAACTGAGAGAAACCAAAGTTGAAGGTTTTCCCCAGCTCCATCAGGCCCACAGAGAGGAGTGTCAGTCATTAACAGTCCAAGGTCATAAATGGATTGAGATTAAGTTAGCCCTATAGCAATTTCTTATCAGCAACTGAAGAAGATGGGAGGTATGTGTCACCTCCAGGCATAGATTACATAAAACTGGGCAATTACTGAAGTTATTCAAATCTCAGGACTCCCAGCCTCCAGGAACATTACTGTTTTCAAATGGAGGCCCTGAATGCAGAGATGGGGGTCAGAATCAGGAAGGCCCTATTCAGTCTCACCACTTGATGCTATGGGACTTAATTATTCTGTTCCCCTTGTTTCTTTGACATGCTAGTGTTAGCTATAGCTTAAGCTGTAGAATAGTTAAGTTTGATGACTTTAAGGTTAATGGAAAGGCAAGAAAGAGCAGAGATGGGCAGTTTGGGCAACAAATTCCACTTGAATACAAATAGTTGAAAGCCTTGTGCAGATATGTAAACCTTGTGATTCAAAACAAGTTTTAATCATTGTTTTATAGTTATTTCTAAATATATGCCTGTCCAATTTGAGTTGCATTTAGAAGACAGTGTTTTGTTCTGGATTTTCTAAATATAGTTCAATCTATAAAGTTCAGTTTGGCTTTTTTTAATTTTATGCAAGTACGCAAACCTGCCAAATATCGAACAGAGTGAATAAAGTCTCAAGAGGTAGCTGCATGTTGCTGGTACATAAACAGCTAAATGGCATTGGATCTGGTTTAGTGCATTGATTGCAAACAATTAGAAAATTGGGGGTGGAAAACAGCTTGAGAAGTTGGGGAAACAAAGGAAGCAATAGCACTCCAATTCAGTATGTCTTGCAAGAAAACTAACTGGATATGTTAGTGGTCCTATGTTAGATATTAAAGTCACTTGCAATCAAACTCAAGTTCAGAGCCTGAGCCTTTTAAAATAAATAAACAAATAAATAATCGCTAAATGTTAGGTATTTCTTCCTTTAGGAAGCTCCAATAAAGGCTGATTGCATGTCTGCTTAAACTACTAGAAATTATTTCTAAATCTGCATATGTAGATCTCAATTAACATGTGGATATTTCATTTCTCTCTGCCCAGTCTGCAGTTTTGGGTGCATGTAACATTCAGTAATAAACCAAGGCAGTCCTAGCACCACTGAATTCTCTGTTGGCCTGGATCCTTTTCTGGAACCCATTTTTGAAAAATCCAACACTGATGCATCAATAGGCAGCAATAAGAGGATTTTGTGAAAGGCCCGATAGCACATGCCCACCACAGTAACAAAAAACCCAACAAGTAGAGGATAAAGGGGAGATGCAAAACAACCATGCAAAACAATGGGAATATGAGATGGTTCCCTATAAACTAACAAACCTCTTAAGTTCTAATCCTTTAAACAGACTTCATTTGCAATGGATTGGTTGTTTCTCTTCTCTCCTTTTCTTTTCTTCTCACCACTCCAAAACTTGACAACTTTTTTCATCATAATGAAATGGGAGGCAAACGCTGAAGATGCTCTGAAGACAGAAATCCTAAGAGGAAGAGAATGGGAATTGTGCAGCTTTATGAGTAAATCAGCAAAGTAAAGTTACTCAAGAAAAGCAACCAAAACTGCATACCAATCTTTTGCTATGCCAAAGGAAGATGAGGGTTATTTATGATAATTGAAGTTTATGAAAATATTATTATTGATCTCTGTGGGCTGAGGATCAAGTCTATTTATCTGCTTATTGCTTTACATTTATTTGGTATTTACCTGGCATCCTCAGGAGAAAGGCTATTAGTTGCAATGGCATAGAATAATACGTTCTGGGTGTTTTTTTTATATTAACTTTTATTTATTTCCGTTTTTTTCCTGAATTTGTATTCTTTTTCGGGGCTTCACCAAGAAACAGAAGTAATTAATATAATATCAAAAGCACAGCAAATCAAATCAGAATAAGCACTAAGGTGGATAAGGAAGGGGTGGGGTGGGAAATCAGTCTAAAAAGTAATTAGGAGAGCTTCTTCAAAATGGAGTTATAGAGTCACAGAGTTATCTGTCAAAAGAACTTGTCTTGGCAGGTGCATTTCAGTACAAAGTCAATCATTTTCACCCTCTGTCTTAATAAGATACCATTTCACCCTCCAAAATGCCTATTGTGGAAACCTTAGAAAGAAGCAAAAGACATTCCTCGATATTAATGTTGGAATTTGTAGTGAGTTAAACCTTCCTCTGTGACCAAATTCCATGAGACCTGCTTGGAGATGAGTCTAGGGAGTAAATATTGATTTAAAAAGCCTATTTAAAAGACTCCCCCTTCCCATCACAAGGTAAGGTGACATTTTTCCGGGGCCCATTCCTTTCCTCCACTTACCACCCTCCAAAACTGGGAGCAACTTCAAAATGGAGCTGTCATTCAGGAGAGGGCTAGTTAGCATTGTTGTCATATGGTATAGGAGCAGGAGACAGAGAGTGGGAGATTCTCTAGACGAACAGTTCCTTCCCAAACTTTTAAAATATGAGTGTTAGAATTTAATTGGATTCCATCTGAGACATTTTCCCCTTTGCCTGACATCTATCTTGGTGAACTGTTGGGATGGCTGCTACATATGCCAACCAGCCGTCAGCATATGTCACTGCAGGTTCTGCTTTCCCCAATCACACAGGCCCTGAACTGACAAAACTCCCTTTCGGATTGACTCCACAAAAATAATATCCCTTGCTAGCATGTTCCTATCCTCCCTCTTACATGATTCATGTATTTATCTACAGTAAACTCGAGCAAGCTCTTTATTAGCTAAGTTCATCCAATTGAAGAGTAGCAGGGCTTCCTGGAGCATAGAAATGATATCCGGAGGGATTAGAAAGATATGGAGACAAATCAGAACCAAGGATTCTATTCAAGTGGATTTCTACACGAGTGGGTTTTATACCGTTTCCCCAAAAATAAAAACTAACCGGAAAACAAGTCCTAGCATGATTTTTCAGGATGCTCGTAATATAAGCCCTACCCTCAAAATAAACCCCAGTTAAGATCATCAGTCAGACAGACGCATTAAGTGCCGTATTTTCCCTGAAAATAAAACCTAGCTGGAAAATAAGTCCTACTACATCGTTTGGAACAAAAATGAATATAAGGCCTGGTCTTATTTTCGGGGGAACTCGATATTAATATGATATGGTTAAGATTCTGGCCTAGAAATCGGGAGACTCTGAATTCATCCCACCTTAAGTATGAAAGCCAGCTGGGTGACCTTGTGCCAGTCACTCTTTCTCAGTCTAACTCACCTCACAGGGATGTTGTTGTGGGGAAAACAGGAGGAGGATGGAGCATTATGTATGTTCACTGCCTTGAGTTGCATATAAAGTAATAAAGGTAGGATAAAAATTAAATAAATATCTCCACTGTCCACCAAATGAGCAATAAACAAAGACCTTTGAAAGCCAGATGATCAGCTGTAGTAAGGAGCTAACCTTTGGGCAGCTGTTCTCCAGAAAGAGTACAGAATGAGGAAACAACAATGCCCTAATAACATAAAAGGTTCACAATAAAAGAAACAAAAGATGTTTTGAAATGTTGGAATGTTCAGGAAAGGTTGCACATAAGGAAAATTGAGCTTCCTGGAATAGACACTTTTTTCAAAAAGGCATTGGGCCACAAGTTTGAAATAATTCACTTGATAGGAATATTGGAAGGATAGTTTAGAACCTGCTAATGCCAGGATAAAATGAGTGTCTGAAAAATCTTTGTTTTGGATTTCTTTTTTGTAACCTTTCTACTTTTGTAGGTTTTTTTCTACTGTTGTCAACCAGATATTAATGCTTGAAGTTTCCATTCAGGGGTATTATTTTACAAATCATTACATTTTGTTTGGAAAGCAAGAAATTGAAGGAAATTAAATCTTATCAATAGTCTTTTGAACATATCAAGTGGTTGGTTATCAGTCTTGATTAATTATCATCCTGGCATAGATTTAGAAGAGCACTCTCTCTATTGTTATTGTTATTCAGCTACTAGAATTGAAAGTACTCTCCCTCAAAGTTTTTCTTTATATGCACTCTCAGTTTGAAGGTCCAACTTAAAGCTTTGAAATAGGAAAATACGAAGTTATCCTTTTAGTTTTTCTAAAATATAATTTTTTTTAGGCCAAATATCATTTTCATATGTGCAAAATTAATTAGTAATTGGCTGAAATAAGTGATATTAAGCTTTTTCAGTTCCAAACCCAGTTAAACAAAGGGGGAAAAACAGAAGGCAATAACAAACCACTTCCATGTGTTGGAAATAAAAATATGTCCATGAAGCTTCCAAAGTCAAGTTTGACTCAAAGGAAACGTTACCTTCACTAAGTTCATAATCTGAAGTGATATTGAAAGCAGTCTGAATATTATTTTTAACTCAAGTTTTAATTATTTTATTTACATATTGTTTGGTTTGGAAGGAATAGAGGGGCAATTATAATCTCAAGAGCATTGGCTCAGTTCATAAAAATGAGGAAGTACAGCATTAAAAATACACCTGCACTTGACTTACGTATGTAGAAGAATAATTCTGAATCTGGATTCTCTTTTAACATTCCAGAGAGTTTGAAGTAGTAGGTTCACTGTTACTCTTGTTTTAAATAAAGAATTAGCTATATTGTCTGCAAAAATATAAATTAGGTATTCAGTTGCAAGTTTGATAAAGTGTACATTTCTTTTCCTAATAACATTATGATGTGTTGTATTTGATTATCTTATTATACCTGAGCTAAGGTAGGTTGAGCAATGTTAGATTGTTTAAAATAATCCAGTGAGCCTCTCAACAGGGATTTGTAGCTAGTTCTTACTGATGCAAAGCTGACATTGTTTACTTTGTTTGGACTACATTAATTGGCCCGGATTCGATTTTATTTGAATTGGAGATTAATGATTGGAAGAAGGTGGAGTTCAATCGGAATTTGCAACTTAAGACTTGGAAATAAATGGATTTGATCTGAGCCTCTTCAAAGTTGTAATGGTGAAGTATCAAAATGCTTATAGCTGCTGCACAGGGTAAACAGGAGAGATGGAAGATTCATTAGAATAGGAGTCCCCAACCCCTGGTCCATGGACCAGCACCGGCCCGCGGCATGCCAGCAACTGGACTGCACAACAAGCCAAGCCCCATTTGCAAGATGCAGGTAGCATGTAAAACCACACTGCCTCTGGTCCATGGAAAAACCTTTTCCTATGGAACTGGTCCCTGGTGTCCAAAAGGTTTGGGGTCACTGCATTAGAAGACATGAGTGCTGTCTAGCTTCAGCTGGGTGTCTTCAAGGATTTCTTCTCCTCTTTTGAGACCAAAATAAAATGGTTCAGAAGAGGTAGCACAGCAAACTGCCTAAATTGCACTGACTTAGGGCAGTAAATATCCCCAAAGCTGTTTAAAATTTCCACTTGCTATTCTGAACTTCCAAATTTGGCACAACACTGCACAATTTTTTATTACTGATTTGCTCTGGTGGAATGATAGCTTTTCTGGGATACCAGGAGGATTGGCACAGTTATCTGAGAATCTCCCCACCAGGTGCTATTCTTCCAGCACTGGGTTAGCCGGGGTATCAAACTGGGAAAGCATGCCAGCAAAGCTTGACCTCTTCAAGGCCGGATTTGGAAGAAGGTCTCCTGAAATGACTTTACTGTGAGATGTAGCTTTGCTGCTTCTGCTACTTAATTTGTGGTGTGACTGGAGTATTTGCATAACTAATTGGCAAACTCTCCTGGGGGGAGTAATTCATAGGTGACTGGCAATGAACTTACATTTTAAATGTAAGTTAGCAGAGGCAGCAAAAGCAAGCAGGCATAATGAGATGCAATAGGCATTTGTAGCCTTCAGACTTAAAAGAGTGAATGTTGAAGCTAGCACCTGTGTATTTAACTATTCATTCATGGTTAAGAGCAAGTATTAGATTGACTGGCTTTCAACCCATGCACAGAGCACTGAGAATTTTGCTGCTTCCAATTGAGTGGCTAGGACCTGCACAGAATAGGGCTCCTCAAAGTAGTTCATATTGTCCTCCAAGAGTCAGCAGGACTGTTATTGTTATTCATAGTACTATCAGTTAAAGTAGCATTTATTACATCAGTTTCATATAATAAATGCTCGGGGGAGTCAGTGAACAATCTGAAACTTTATGAGTGGGTTTATTTAAGTTTCACCCCTGCACCCCAGTAAAGACCCGAAGCTTGTGACTGAGCAAATGAGAGAAGCCAGGAGTCCTATTAGTTCTTATCATTAAGGAGCTGATAACATTCACTGGCCATCAACAACTGACATCACATCCCTCATCCCATTGGGGGTGGCCTTGCAATGTTATATACAGGTAATCTCTATAACTGCCAAAGCAGTGAAAATGTCATGTTGTTGAACCTTATGAAGTACTTTAAAAGACTTCAGACTGTTTTAAATCCACCTGATCCTTACTTTGACTGGGAATTTCTTTTCATCTGATCAATGTTTTTTTGCACATAGCTGTAATATAAAACAGGGGTTTTCAAACTGTGGCCCGTGGGACCCGCAGCAAGTTGCCAGGGGGTCCGCTGACAGGGAGCCGCAACCACTGATAAAGAAGCTGCAGCTGCTGGTAGTGCCAGCTGCAAAATGCTGCTGCCCGAAG
>JANHFO010004392.1:76370-87358 GCA_032468095.1 Pareas carinatus
GAGACAGAGAGAGAGAGAGAGAGAGAGAGAGAGAGAGAGAGAGAGAGAGAGAGAGAGAGAGAGAGAGAGAGAGAGAGGTCTCCAACTTTGGTCCCTTAAAGGCTGGTGGACTTCAATTCCCGGAATTCTGGGAGTCGATCTAGCAGACTTCTGTTCTAGCAGACAAGCATATTGTTTTTCTGTTTACAATTTTCAACTTTTTGAAGATTTCAAGCAACTCACTGCAAGCATCTAGGCTCCTATCCTTACTGGCAATCTAGTTCCCAAATATGGATACTGACCTTAATGTAAATAAAAAGCAGCAAAGTTCAAGCACTTTTTTCATAGTTCATCAGAATATAAACAAGTGAGACTGTTATGTGTGTAACGTTTCCTTGTCTGTTTCTGCCACCTGTTGGTGAGATATCACTCATGTTGTTCATAAAGCATAATAAGTAGCTGGTAAGCCTGAAAAGGGAAGAGCTTTGATGTAGATGAATCAAAGACCTCCCACATGCAGATTTTTCATTTATAGCCAATATTTTTCCAATAGCTACAACTTACATGTGATAGTCTATTTGTCAGGATGCCTAGCTGAGATTTTATCATAAACCCTAAATTTTCTAAAATTCAACTCAGTTTCTAAAGAAGCAACTCATTTATGGAGAAGATCAATCTACATATTTGCTGAACCAAGAAAGTTGTATGCATGAGGAAAAGTATATCGTAGGCCTTTCTGTAAGTGAAGAGCATGAAGGACGTCTACATTTGTGCTTTGTGTTATATACTGAAGTAGAATAATATTGCACACACTCATTGTCTCTCCCCACTACACAAAATAATACAATGAAAATATTACTCAGTCCTATTATTCAGAAATAACTAGAACGTTCCATTCCCAGGGTAGGAAATGATGGGCCTTTTATGACTTGTGGACTTCAACTCCCAAAATTCCCGAGCCAGCCACTAAATGTAATATCACAGTATGTACATTATGAGACAATCTATGCATCCTGAAGGGGGAAATGGGTGATTAAATTTTATAAATTTCTTTTCTTTATTCAGGGTTGTATTTAGATTAAGATAGGACTAACAGATTTATGGATTCCAGATTGTCCTACTCCCATTTGCTTAGCTGAAATTTATGGGTCATTTCATAAAAGATTAAATGCTTCCATCTCTTTCAATGAGATAGGAAATCAAATTTCAATTCAAATTTTGCCAACTGTAAGTCAGAACAGGCAATTAAACACTTAAAAGGCCTGGATCTAAATTATGATAACCATTAACTGTCAATATTTAAAAACATTTTATTCTTGAGCAATCCTTGTTTATCTGAGGTAAAGTAGTATTAATATTCCTGGGAAGAAAAAAAGATTGTCAATCAATGACATGCTGTTTCCTCAAGAGAAAATTCAGTTATAGGATGTAGATAAGCTGGAATAGACATCATCCTTTTGAATCATCATTTCTCCTTTTCACGTGTGTCAAAGAAAGCAAAAAAGAAGGATTCAATCCTGTGGTTATGACCACAATCATAACTTTTTCAGTTATACAAAGGAATAATTGAGTCTGTAATCTACACCTCAATAACTGCCTGGCTTGGCAATGCAACCAAACATGATAAACATAGACTTCAAAGAATAATTAAAATAATTGCTACAAAATTCCCTTCCATTGAAGACATGTACACTGAAAGATCCCAAAAGAGAGCAGTGAAAATAATTATGGGCCCCTCACACCCTGGATATAATCTGTTTCAACTTCTTCCCTCTGGATGCTGCTACAGGGTATTGCAAACCAAAACAATTAGACACAAGGACAGTTGCTTCCCTCATGTCATCAACCTACTAAACAGCTAACTTACATGACAGTGTTAATGCGGAGGGTGTTTTTGCTACAGGATGAAATGGGTTTTTGTGACATGATGTTCGCACTTTATAGCATGTTGACATGATGAATTTATATGTACTTTATGACTATGAATGTATCTTATGCTCATATACACAATTCATGATTAAGAACATGGTTTGTTGATTGCAGCTTATATTTTATGACTATGAATGTATCTTATGGTTATATACACAATTGATTATGCCTATATATGCAATAACTATGCCTATGTATACAAATGATCATGATTATGCTTATATATTCAAATGTCTATGAAATATATCTTTGATTGTATCTTTGTTGTAATCATAGGATTTATTTTCCACTTAGGTCTTATTTTTATGGAAATACGGTACTGTGTCCGTCTGGCTAACAATCTTAGCTGGGGCTTATTTTCAGGAAATGGTATTTTGGCTGTGATTCCCTTTGGCCTTGTTGCTTTGAAGTCCTCTACTTCCAGAGTTACAGGTGGATTGGTGGATCCTTGGCGTAGGATCGCAAGGGAGCCCCAAATTTCTGTTGTTAAGCAGGATGTTTGTTAAGTGAGTCTTCCCCCATTTTATGACCTTTTTGTCACAGTTGTTAAGTGAGTCACTTTAGTTGATAATTGAGTTAACCCGGTTATTAAATGAATCTTTGCTTCTTCCTTGACTGTTGCTTGTCAGAAGGTCGCAAAAGGTGATCACATCACTGCAACCGTCATAAAATACGAACCAGTTCCCAAACGTCCGAATTTTGATCCCGCGACCATGGGGGATGCTGCAACGGTTATAAGTGTGAAAAATGGTAATAGGCCACTTTTTCCAGTGGCGTAACTTTGAATGGTCACTAAATGAACTGTTGTAATTCGAGGACTATACCTGTACTGCTTTACAGCATGGCAGTTCTATAGAACGATAAATCTTGTCATAGAATTACTCGCCAATTGTTGTTTTTTTTAAAAATGTCTTTCCTGAAAGGCCCTTTATCAGTTTCCAGAGTGCTATAGGGCTATAAACATGCGTAGAATTGTGAGGGCGGGGGAGGCCATCTGATGCAATTTACCTGGACTTGGTTTCTGAGCAAGCATGCATAGGATTTCACAGATTCGGTCCTGGGTCTGACTTTACACAGTTGTTGCCACCAGGACAATTCCAGTCCCAGAGAGTTACAGTTTTCAATCTGTTTGGATGGCATTAAGTTGTGAAAGGCTGTGCTTGGGCCATTGCGTGGTTAAACAGCAAAAGTTCCTTTCAATTAAGCCATATAGGTGTAGCACTTCCTCAGGAACCTTGACTGATCTTGAAAATGCTAAGCCAGGATGAGGTTGGTTAATATTTGGATGAGGGGGCCGGGTCATCAGGAGATCTTGAGTTAGGCTAAGAATTTTTTTAAAAAAACCAAAAGAATTGCCAAAAATCCCTTATATGTATATCTCCCTTTGGTCACCAAGAAATGCTTTATCTTTTATTACAGAGTTACAATTTCTTTTAAAAGGTAGCAGTTGTCATCCCTGCCTTCAACAATTAACACTGTCCTTTTTGGGAGTGGAGATTTTACTTTATGGTAAAGTCATGTGGTGTTATTTACAATTGTATGATGCCAAAATGACAGCACACTGACTTTAATATTGACACATAAATGCTGTGTTGATTGTACTTGTAGCCTATGCAATAATTATAATATTTCCATGTAGGAAAGTCACAATATTTACATAATGATATCATCACATGTTTTAGCATTTGGCACCCTGCAGATGACTATGTGATAAGCATGGTTATTTCTTTACTTTTTTACTTGAGTCATGGCACAGTGGTTAGAGTGTCGTATTTGCTGGCAAACTGCCCACTGCCAGCAGATCAATCCTGATTGGCTCAAGGTTGACTCAGCCTTCCATCCCTCCCAGGTCAGTAAAATGAGGACCCAGATTGTTGGGGGCAATAGGTTGACTCTGTGAACTGCTTAGAGGGGGCTGTAAAGCACTGTGAAGTGTTATATAAGTCTAAGTGCTATTGCTACTTACTTATTAAATTTACATGTTGCCCATCTTGCTGTCAATTACTGCAGAAGGAGTTGGATCTCTCTGTTTCCTGGAATGGCACTGGAATTTCAAGAGGAGTGAAAGGGATTTAGTTCCTTTGCAATGCTGCTCTCCCTTTCTGTGGTTTTTGTTTTAGACTCACAGGCATGATGTGGCTAAAACTGGAAAGTCGGGATAGAATTTCATTAAGCCTATCCTACCGTGTTTCCCCAAAAATAAGACACTGTCTTATATTAATTTTTGCTCTCAAAGATGTGCTAGGTCTTATTTTGGGGAAATGTCTTACTTTCGGGGAAACACGGTAGATCGCCCATCCCTGAATAACATCCGGCTCCCCCCTCCCTGCTATCCCTGGGTGCTCCTTGCCTCCTGGAGAAGTCAGGGCTGGAGAGAAATCGGCTGGCCTGAAAACTCCAGGGCTCGGAATTCGTGTGCTTTCAGCCAGCTGGGAGGCGCTTTAGGAAGCACTTCCGGTAGCCACGCAGGAGAATTCCGAGCCCTGAAGGCAGCCCAACCGCGTGTGCCTCGCCTCTCCTGTATGAAAAAAAATATTTTTGAGGTCTTGCTTTCAGAGGATGTCTTGTATTCCAGCGAGAGGCAAAAATGTAAGTAGGTCTTATTTTCGTAGGATGTCCTATTTTCAGGGAAACGCGGTATGTTTCAACCAAGTGATGCGCATAAAAAAGATCCTAAAACTCCTAAAACTGCAATTCGATACTTATCTATCCCCACATTAAGGCAACGGGCTTGCTTATTATGATTTTACCCTAGGTGAAATATAAATACTTTGTACATGTCTGATAGGAGCAGATATTCAGGTCAAATTAAGGCCAACTTTCCAAGACCTTTTGACTTCTGCTTTTAGAATTCCAACTTGCCTCTTAATTCATCCTGAATGGAAGTTCTAGGTGTTTTAGTCAGGGCACAATTGGGAAAGGCAGATTTGGATTGGATCAAAAATTACAAAGCACCCAATAAAATTTTAAACTAAATAGTGGGGTGGACAGAACAACCCTTAAAAAGTTGTTCAGTTAAACACATTGGAAGGGGGAGAAGATGGTTTCCTTTTTAATGACCCACTCAAGATTTTAACCTGTATTTCACTTAATAACGGTTCTTAAGTGGTTTCGTAAATGTTTCCTTCTGCTTGGAAGGCAGCCATGTTTCCAGTGGTCTAAAAAATTATTTTAATCCCAGATGCATTCTTCGGGACTATTATTTCTGAATAAACATGTGCAGGATTGTACTGCTGCTTATTTCTCCAGTTATATTGGGGTGTTTGAAGGGAACTGGGGGTCAAGAGTTCCCACAACCCACCCTTCTCAAGAAACCAATAATAATAGTAACAAAAGCAATACTATGACCACAATAATTGAGCTGTGGACTGGAACACTTACTGTCCATATATAGATTCTCCTTTTTCTCAAAAGTAAGACTCAGGATTGCAGCTATTCTGCTATGCATCTCCATGTAAATGCAGTGAGATTTATCCTGAAGTAAATGCATAAGAATTGTATCTTTAGATAGAACTAAGCCAAATAGTTTTGGTTTGGAGATTGATTACATGGTAATCCATGAATCAGATTGAATGCAATATAATTATGTTTTTGTATATGTTTCTTTGGAATAATAATTGAATTCCTCTGTGTAATTACTTCCGCATAATCCCTTTTCTTCCATGCACCTGCTTTGCTTAAGTGATTTATGGATTATTTCAGCTTTGGACTCCCACATATTACACAGCTATTGTGTGCTACTCTTGTTCTCTGCCTGCCCAGAATATTCTTCAGGAAAACAGAAGAAAGGTGAGTATATATTCCAGACAATAAGTTTTTCATTGGTGATAGTTCTTTACAAAACCACAAAAAAAATTGTTGCTGAGTTTGCTTGAAATTCAAACTGATCACAAGCCCAATTTCATTGACTCCTTTGTTCTTGTTAAGAGCAGAGGCTTCATATGCTTCATATATTTCAGATCTTTATTCTATTATCTGTCCTCAGTGTTAATCAAATCTGAGTAAAGAAAAACAGACATCTCCCACAGTAAAGTATTCTAAGATGAGTACATTCTAATTATATTAATATGATTTTGTTCAGCTCATCAATTTCTTGCACATACTCCTACTCTGAAACTTATTAAGCAATAGCATGCTTTTCTTTGCCCTTCACAATGCAATCTTCACCAGTCTTAAATTAACAAATATTTATTGCCTCACTATATTATTTTGCTATAGAATAACTGACTGATAATTGGATCATGAGCAAGGCAAAAATACATTAAATGTTGGTTGGTTCATTAATTCCATATTTTCTGATTTGTAGAAATTCATGAAATAGGGGTTTTTAATTCTTTCAAATGTAATAGCCTATAACTATTCAATTGGAAAGACTCCCACTGAGAATAAAGTAAAATATATGCTTGCTGTTCATAGCTTGATGGTTACATCTGTGAATTTAACATCTGTTCATATGATCACCAATGCAATGCTTATTAGTTAATGTGTGAACAGAAACATAATAGATGTACACACATATGCATCTGTATTGCTTTCTGCAAAGCATTTTGACACAATCACACTATTGGTGCTCTAATCCATATGATCACTTATTTGTCCAATAGTCACTGAATGCCAACATCTTCCACATAAATTGGACTTCACTACTTAGGGTGTAGTATGTAAACATTCCAATACAGGTATGGGGAACCATGGCCCCTTTATAACTTGCTGGCTCAGGAATTCTGGGAGTTGGAAGTCCACAAGTTCATGAAGGTCATGGTTCCCCACCCCTCTTCTAATGGAATAACATCTTTCTCCCATTTGAATGATGTCATTTCAGTGGTGTCAGCAGGAGGCATGCCTTCACCAGAGCTCTCATAATAGAAGTATCAAGTGAAAAAGACTTCTCCTTTTCTTAAATAGGGCTGGATGACTTCCACTTTCAAGACAAAAGATTAGAATATCTTCCAATCCTGCCTATTTTAGTAAATACTTTTGTTATTCCCTTTGATCCCACTCCAGGCTGATTCCTGAGATCTGCTCAGACTAAAGATAAAACAAATCCATTGTGCACTTTTTTTAAGGGGAGGGGGTTGAAATAAGGAAGATGCTTACTACAAAAGTTTTGAGTGGCTGTAGCTTTGTGGTGGTTGTACTTCACATCAACAATGGTTACATAATCTCTATTGATTATGTGTTTTCTGCAGAAGCATGGCAGTTCCTTGAAGTCTTGCGATTGTGGGCTGTTGTTTTTCATACCTATACCTTATAGCTACATCAATTCTACAGGACTTGTATGTTCATTCCTAAGATTTCAATAGAATTTTAAAGAGTTCGTTAAAAAGGATGGTTGTGTATTCATATTTTAGAATCTTGAGGTCCAAATTTTATTCCATTTCAGATTTTAGATGGACACTTTAGCTTTGCACTTGAGTGGGCGTTATAGATTCTCACTTGAGTGAGCATTGTAGACTTTACAGATGCTAAGAAGGAACTGCTTTGCAGAACAATCAGTTTTCTAAATATGTGTGAGTCGGTTTCTCCTGACCGAATACTTTGCTATATATTCACTTCTGGAAACTGTCTCCAAAGTCACTCCCATAATGAAAATTTCCAGTTTGTAAATAAGTTATTCTCACACTGGGGTAGCTACAGGTAGTCTTTGACTTAACAAAGTTCATTTAGTGATTGTTCAAAGTTACAACAGCACTGAAAAAAGTGACTTACAACCATTTTTCACATTTACAACCATGGTCGTGATCAAAATTGGCAACTGGCTCATGTTTATGACGGATGGCGTGTCCCAGGGTCATGGGATCACCTTTCGAGACCTTCTTAAAAGCAAAGTCAATGGGGGAGCCAGATTCACTTAACAAACGTGTTACTAACTTAACAGCTCCAGTGATTCACTTAACTGCTTCAAGGAAGGTCATAAAATGGGGCACAATTCACTTAACAAATGCTTCACTTAGCAACAGAAATTTTGGGCTCCATTGTGGTCATAAATTGAGAATTATAATTTATTTTGGTTTATCCTATCTTAGTTATAGCGCTGATTTGTAGAAGAGCTCCCACAACTGGATATAGCATTATGCATTTTTGCACAAAATATACATAGTCCCATTCAGAAAAATGCTGAGTATGAGCAATTTAAAGAACCCATTCTTCTCAAGCTCAGCTTTCAACATTTAAATAGCAATACACTTGGCTGAAACTTTGAAATCAATCCACACTTCAGCTAAAAATATTAGCCAATGTGGTTCTATTGGTTTTTATTAAGTGTGATTTGGTTTCAGTAGCACTAAATCATCTTAAACCCAGTCACCTGATTTAAGTGGGTTTTGCAGTAGACTTACATAAAATTAAGCAGATACTCTTCAGGGCTTTGTACTGAAACTAATAAAATGATTGAATGATGACAGCCCCTTTTATAATAACTACCTTAATTCTTTCTCAACTGCTCAGTTTGGACTCAATCAGATCTCTATCACCAGTCTTTTGGCTATCCAGGATGGCAATTTATCAAGAGCTCAGTAACAACAATGAACATTTGATTATAATAATTAACAATTAACTGGATGCCATAGCATTTTCTTTCAGTTTGGGAGAACTGCGTATTTTACGGATTTGATTTTAATCTGTTATAACCTGATTAGGGGTAGATAGAAAAAAATGTTCATTCTGCTTGTGACTCTAATCAAAACCTTTCCCTTCCAGAATTTGCAATGCAGTAGGCAACAAATTCATTTTTGCTCAAAAGCAATAGAAAAGAGTGCTCTCAAAGGATAGAGATAGACAACCAGGTGCTTTGCAGGTAATTTGAACCAACCTTCTCTCCCCCCCCCCAAGCACTCTGTTTTGATGGCTGATGTCAAGGTTGTGGGAGTTATAGTACCTGAAGCACTCAAGTTGTCTATGCTTGCCTATGGGGATGATTCAACAAAAATGTTATCTTTTAAGTTGAAATTTCTCGGAGGAAGCACCTACCTCTGGGAAAGTGCATATGAAATAGATATATAAGGAGAAATGTACATTGAACAATACAAGGTAAATTAATGTCCATGCTGTCTTTGTTTTAACTGGGTCCAAGTGGAACAGACTGAGATCAATGTATAATCTGGAAAACGATATTCAGAGTGAAATAGGCTTGTTCATTCCTAATAATTGTCCATCCCTCTCTTCTTAACGTTCCATTCCCATGTGAGCGTGTCCAAGAAACCTAGACATGACACAAAGTTGTACCAATCTATGCAGCCCGTCTTTTCCTCTGCCATTTAATTCTGTGGGGAAGAGAAAAGCATGGCTTCAGAGGAGGGCTGCAGTGGGTGCAAATGTCGTTCAGCCTCCTCCTCCGCAAACATGTGATCAGCAACAATAAGGGAAGGCATATAAATCTTCCAAAAGCAGGGATGATCACTTCAAAAATAGCTCTGCTGCATCTCCAATGTAGGCAGTAAAATTCTAATAGTAGTTAAAGTTGCTGTTTTCTTCCCAAACTACTGATTATGCAGACTTTCTCTCTCTCACTTGGATTATTTGCACAAGGTAGTGGATTACTCAGGAGAGGAAGGCATTAATTAATCATTATCCTGAACCAGCCAAGTGCAGTGAAGCACATTAAATTCTGGTGATTTCACCAGGAGAGTTGCATAAGGATTTAAAAGTTTCTCACTGAAAGCAGTAAGCTTTTAATCTGAAATCCTTTGCTCTGAGTAATAGCATCTCTTTTCCATCAGGAAGACCGGTTCTGCATGCGCATACATAGGATTGCAAAAGAGGCTTCTGGCTAAAACATACCATGGGATCTTTATTTAATTATGTTTTCTTGATTTTCTATTTTTAGAACTGTGATTAATTTCTCCATGTAATACCAACTGATTTCTTATTAGGGTAGTTCATCTTCCCTTGATTTTCCTGTTCTAAGTATTGTTGCACTATCTTTGGAGAGCTTTCCAAGTCTTGCTCAATCATAATTTGCTTATATGAAACATCATTTCAGTTAATTTTAAGGCAAGCAGCCCTAAAATGAATTTTTTGCCAATTAGGTCCAAAGAGTGTTTCTAAATTTAGCCAGTTAAACGATAGTTATTAAACCAGATTTTCTTTACCATTCCTTTTAATTTCCTGTTAGGATGTCTGTCAGGTTGGGCCTGAAAATAAAATCAGTGCTGATAAGAAGAAAAACACTAGTTTGTGACTTCATGAGAATGAGTAACTTTACAGCAGACTTATAAAATAATAATAGGTGGATGGGACTAAGCTTCAAAAATAATTTCAAAAAGTTGCCCTGGAGAGTACAGGATAATGAACAGAACACCTGATTGTAGCTCTTTAAAGCAATTGTGTCTTTTGCATTCAGCAGCTGCTACTCAATCTAGAGAGAAGAGGCATTCCACAGTTCTGTTCATTTTTGCTTCTTGTGTTCATTTTTAATTTCACTGATGCTGCTTGACGGTTAAACATGCTGTTATTGGCATAATCAACTATTCACCTATACACTTTTTTGGATTGTTGTGAATTTTTAGACCTAAAATGGTTTCACAGATCATAATACTTGCTTCTCTTTTTCTTTATTAATCTTGGAGTTATTCTACTTAGATATGATGATCTGTTCTGTTAAGAAAATCTGTGGAGGGCAAACACTATAGGATTTGAATGTGCGGTCAAATCATCATCATCATCAGTTCCTGTCATCAGAGCACATTGGGAAACAAGTGATTTCCAGCAGTTTCGATCATTCGCAGCATCTTCAGCATCTCAAGGGACATTAATAACCTTAAGTTCTTCCTTAAGTGTTTGACACTAAATTGCTCGATGCCAGCTTCATTTCCTCTTTCCTCCAGGAGACTTCCAACGTGCAATTTTTGGATGCCGGTCTTTAGGCATATGTAATATATGGCCAACAAGTCACATTCAGCATTTGTTCATAGTTCTCGATAGATATTATAAATCTGATCATTGTTGTACCTCTTCATTAGTGATGTCATAATATGAGATGCGGAGGATTCTTCTCGGCCAGGATTGTTTTTTTTTTGTTTTATAGAAAAAGTTTTTATTAGACAACAATAAACAAAATTATAGCTTACAATATGTGGAGT
>JANHFO010004392.1:138418-148981 GCA_032468095.1 Pareas carinatus
AGAGAGATAGCAAGTCACGCCACAAGTGGATTGCACTGCCTAGACACAAAACAGTTCAAATAGTGCATTTGATACTCTGTACCTGGGGCTTTTTTCCTGCATGAATGGGACAGGGAATGTTACAAAATTATGAAGATATGCACTTGTCCCATTCCCAAGATTTACTGTGATTCCAAGGTACTCAATGTCTCTGTCAAAATCTCCACAGAGAGGGTCTTTCAGTTTTTTCTTATCCTGTTTTCCACCCACAAATCAAAGTTTTCAATCTTAGAAATGATCCTTCACGTGGAATTCCACTGTTTAAAAATACAATGAATTATTGACTTGGCTCAAGTTTACGCTAACATGGTTATTTACGGCCTTGCGTTTTCCACCAATGTATTGCGTTATTTAATTTTATTTAATGAATACAATTTAATGAATACAATTTGTAACAAGTTAAAATGACTTATTATTTTATGCTTGTTTGATAGATTAATTTCTATAACTACCCATCTCGGCAAACAACACTGGGTGACTCACAATTCAACATTTCTACAGTCTTTTGAAATATTTGGCTGAACTTCAAATATGGTCAACATAGTCTGGATTCTGGTAGGGAAGCCATTTTTGTGGCAGTTATGGAGAAAAGGCAGCAAACATTAAAAGAGGTGTATTTTAAACCAGCCAATGAATTTACGTGTTCTGGAGGGTACTTACCTATTGCCATGGCTACAGAAAGGGTCAACTGGCAATCAAGAACCGGGAAAGTCACCACTTTGTTTCAGGCAGCAAAATGTCTTCGGTTAATCCTATGTGCCTGTATCTGCATCTATTTTACTGTGGGGAAAAAAACCCCACAGAGTATTAAGAAATGATTTGTTTCATCATGGAACTCCCATCTCTAGCAAAGGAACGTGCTTTTGAACACAAACAATTCTTTTGAATCCGACATACTCTTTGTTTAGGGTCAACTCACAAGCAGCTGTATTGCAGCAGCTTTGTGCAATCATGATTCACAGAACCAGTGCTTCTTTTGTGTGTCATAGAACACACCAAAACACAGTTCTGGCTCCTTTTTTTTTTACCTTTAATACAATAAATTAAATTTATGTTAAGAACTGACTACATTTTTAAAAAAATAAAAGATTAGCAAGATGTGAGTTCCAGGACCTTTTTTTCTTACAAAAAAAGCACTGCACAGAACCATTATGGAGGTAACTTGGTTTTGGGAAAAGGGTTTTCTCACAGCTTCCATTGTAAGAATGGTTTCGAGATACACGGGGGTGGGAGCCAGTAGTTAGATGGAAGAGGGTAAATTTTATTTTTGTTATCAACCAAGAAGGTAGATAAGTTATTGGTCCAACAGACTACAGAAAGAAGATGGTTTCTTTTTGATTTTCTTATAGCAAAATAGTGACATGTCTCTAACACAGCCGAATGCAAAGCACATCAGCAAAATGGTATGCAATCTGGCAAGCAAAATGAAAGCCTTTCCTCCTTATGGTTCCAGAAATGGACCTTCGTATAACTAAAAAAATCTGTTTGGAGGACAATTGAGGGGCATTTGATGAATTATCCTCCAGCCATACTCAATAGGTAGCAATAAAAAGTGCAAGCACTCTCACAGTGAATAGAATAACCAGGTTGGTATTCGTTAGCTTCAGAATGATATTTCTTATTTAGGTAGAAATAACAGTCCTCTGCTTCAATTTAAGGCAATCTTGGGTTTTCTTAGTATTTTGAAGCTACTGACTGTTTAGGACATGCTGCATTAAAATAGGGGATGCACAGAGCATCTCCACCAGATAGAATCTATGAAAAATGAAAAATTCATTGAAATCACACCCTCCTATTTCTGTAATGGCAGATCAGTCTGTATAATTAGCAACCCCCTGAACCAAATTCACTTCTTTAGCTGTGAATTGTGACCTGGAAGATATTTTTACAAACACACACACACACACACACACACACACACACACTACATATATATATGTAAGTCTAGGTGTGTTCGCGTCTTTTCCTGTGTAGGATAGAAAATATCTTGGTGACATTTCGGTGAGGTCTCACTCGTCATCTTCAGGCTGATGCTTTTGGCTTCATGCTAGTGTGAGTGAAGTGTGATCGGAGTTGCCTTTTATCTGTAAATACTGGGTTTGGTGTGCTGGGCTGGTTGACTGAGTTGTTATTTCTTGATTGGTTGATGGAGTTGATGTTGGTATAATGGGCTGTTGTGTTGTAGTCTCCTGGGTCATTTGTGTAGTGATTGCTTTTCTATTAGTCTCCTGTGTTTTAACGGCTTTGGTAATGGGATGTTTGATGATCTTGTCAGTTCTTTTGATGTGGAGTCCTGGGTCTTGTGCTGTGATCTCCTGGGTCGTTTGCTGTGTTTTAACTTTTTGAGTTCTAGTGGTGTGATTTTCTGAGTTTTGTGATGTGGTGTCCTGACTGGGTGGCTGTGATGTAGTGTTCTGGGTTTTGGTTTAGCTTAGAGTTTGAGGTCTGGGTCTGTGTACTTGGTGTGTGTCAGTTTGTTTGGTTTTGGGGTCAGGGTGTGTAACAGCTGGTGATGCAACCATGGTCTGGTTTTGCGCGCACACACACACATATATATACATTTTTTTTTCATTAGTTTGCACATAAAGCAAAGTAGCAAAACAAAACAAAAAAAAGTATCATTAATCTTAGGCCAGAGGGTCTAAAAAGTCACTATGGAAGTTGCAGATACATCATTGAAGCACCTTTTTGCTTGTGTGTTAGTGTTACAGGTGTGTAGAAAAGGATTTTGATCATGCAATCATGAGCACCAGTTTTGACTTTTTTTTTTTTAACCTTCTGTTGTCGAACCGAAATCCTTCATAATGAAGCTGCATAATCTGGTACAAAGGATTTCACTATTGAATGATTTGGGAGCAGTCACTTTTTCTCAGCCCAACCTACCACACAGAGTTGTTGTTGCAGAGAATATAGGATGCAGAAATATTGTGTTATGTTCACTTCCTTGAGTTATATATAAAAAGGTGAGATTAAAATCAAACAACAACAGAGAAGGATTACTCAGCTGTTGTCCAAAATACTGCAAAACTCAAAATAATGGGAAATAATGCTTGCCTGTTAGGGTTCTCAAACAGCATACATTTGGGGGAGCTCTGTACACAGAAGCCACTGACTATATATTAAATGCACTCCAAATGTCTATGATAGGGACAGTTACATATGAGGGATGCGAGGTTTTTTGAGCATGCGGTTTTTCAGAAAATTGATTTTCAGACATTTGACAAAGTGGATGTTTATTTATTTGCTTTGTTTATTTAATAAAACAGAACAAAGAGGGGGAAAATGATAGAAGAGAGGAAGGGAGGGAGAGATAATGTGAGTTTTACACATCAGTTTTGGTAAATGGGCAGATTATATTTGAATTATTGTAGAATGGATTAATATTGAAATGAATGTGCACCAGGGTTAGACGAATGCTTAGATCATTGTCCAGAAAACCAAGGCAGACAATACAAATGAAGAAGAAAGGAAGGGCTCAAACCGTTTGAGTATATATCTCCTCTTTCTTCTCCCTGCTTCACTCCAAAGGTTATTTTTATTTATGGTTCGAAAATGCCACCGTAGTTATTGCAGGTCCGCATACAAGGAGCACAGAGATGGCAATTTAATCCCATGCCTATATTTCTAAAATGGCATCATTATTCTACCCTTATCGCTACTTGAGTTCTGCCACTCAGCATGGTTCTATTACTGAAGGGCTGTAACTTTCTGCCTATTTCATCTTCGGTGTCTTTCATTTTCCCCTTCTCCATCAGTAGGAAGAAGAGGACGTGCAGAGACCAAGATAATCTGTTTCTTTTTTTTAATTATTGTTTTATGTATTGTGGCAAAGGAGCAATGACTGCCTTAGTCGATTGCAAAGGGTCAAGCCTCAAGACCAACACATGTAGAAAATTTTAACCAAAAAGCCAAGGCGGTTATCTCAGAGGGGGCTGCACATGATAGATGCCTCTGCAATTTTGTCTCTCTATCTATCATAGTTCTTTCAACTGCTTTGCCAGAATTGGCCGGAGAAAACTGAGTTGTGTGGAGGTTCTGGTGTCTGGAGTATTAGAGATTTCATCTTGGATTTTTCTACTTGAAATACACCTTCCCACTAGGAGCTGCGTGCAGGCATATCATTTTTTTAGACAGTCAGCATAGTTGAGACACCAAGTTCATCTCAGGATCATTTACATAAGAGGTTTTCAAACTGTTGTTCGGGGACTCCTTGGGGGTCCGTGGCAAGTTGTCAGGGGATCTGCAGACAGATTAAACAAAGTTTGGAAAAAGCAATATACATGAATTGTTAATTAGTAATTTGTTGAATTTGTGGGATGGGGTCCTCCATGTAGCAACAACATGTTTGGGGATCTGCAGCTTGAAAATGTTTGAAAACCCCTGATTTACATGGCGAACAATCAGTGTATCTGAACCAAAAGGTGGGAGGAGAATCTGTCTGGCTTAAAGATGGAGGCCAATGTTCAAACGATGTGGATGAACATTGAACGAGAATTGGCAGAGGAGCAGTCTCATCATTTGGGGTGTGAGAGGAAAAATTAGGGGCATTTTTTGCATTAAGAGTAACAGACAACACACCATAAAACATCTTACTTCTGAATGTTATGCAATACTCTATTTCACAATAAACCTCTGGATCCTGAAGTAAGATGTTTTATGATGTGTTGTCTGTTACTCTTAATGCAAAAAATTCCCCTGACAAGGGGAACATGTCGCTTATTATAATACTCCCATCGTTTCTGCAAAAGGAATTCCTTCTGTGCAATAGGTACCCGAAGCAATTGTCTGTACCAGGACATGAAATGATCCACTCAAATAGCACTGCCACATACATCTTAAACAAGTAAAAGAATGAAATAGTTGATGGTTTTCTTTAATGATGCATTTTAACACCTTTTGTCTCACCTGGATTCAGGCATTGTTTTTACACTCTAAAAGACTAGGGAAGAATAGAACCTTGCTTACATGGCAATGCATTAAAAGGTTTGAGGCTTTGATCAAGCCATCTCAGTCACCATCTTGGATTTCTCCACACACCCAGAGAGAGTAAGAAGTTCCTCCAACACCTCCAAATAATTCTTGACTGTTCCTGTCCTGTTCCAAGAGAAAAATATTCTATAATGGCTACTTAAAAAGGGTGGGGGATAACTTGGCAGCATAATTTTTAAACTTTAACTCCCAACAAGTCTTGTGAATGAAGGCAAATAGACATGTCCCAAGATGATGTTGCAGGATTCAATCTGGATCGGTCACCAGAATCAAAGGTTTAGTCTTCTGAGCTACTGGACGCATGTTGGAGCCCATCTTCAAGGAACTTCTCTCTAGCATAGTGTGTCTGCTAAATCCTTTTCTACTAAAGGATTATGGGAGCTATAGTTCTAAAATTCTGAAGAGCAACAGATGGCATCTTCCTGTCTATTATTATGTGAATTGGGGAGAGACTGGAGACTCCTCTTTCACTGTTGGTGTAAAAACAGAAATTATCCAATAAAAAGAGAAGCCAAGAGCTTAGGAGAATGATCAAGAGATACAAAACCAACTGTTGCTGACTAATTTTGGATTTGTGGGTTGAATAACAAAGAGGTTGTAGATTGGATAATTGCTGTTAATAATAAGAGTATATTATTAGTGAAAATTCAGTACTTGCAGTGGTAGGGCAGAAATTATATGGAACTGAATCGCAAAAGGGTTGCTTTTGAAGGGCACGTTTTATAGACCTTCAACCTCTCCACCCACGTTCCCGGACCTTTGCTCAGTCAAGAAGTGGTTACATATGATAAGTATTAATATTTAGTGATATTGAGCACCTGATAAAACAAAGGATGTGTTGTGTTCTGAGTAGACTGTCAGGCTCCTGAGCTGTTGAGCTGAGGAGTGCTTCCCTCCCGCCCTTGAGACAGACTAGCTGTCTGCTGAGCTAAGGGTTACCTGATTGGGCCATGCAGGTTTTGGGAGTTCTTATAAGGGTTTCGTTGCTGTACTGTTTTGAGCAGAAGTTGCCTCTGTGCTGTTACACTGGTTTTCACTACAATAAACTACTGTTGCTGAAGGATCTTCCTGCCTCTCTTTGAATACAACAATGGTGAGACGGCTGCCCCCTGCTGGCCACACCGAGTTGGCCGCACCGAGTTCTCCCATTCCCTCACAGAGTGCCTTCAGTCTACACAGCACAAATACAGCACCAACAAACCTCCTTCATGGCCTAGCAGCTCTCCCCTTTTTCTCCAAAAGATAGCCGTATTTGCTTTCGGGTGCATTAATTTTGCAAAAATCAGTGTCTGCCTAGCTTTGCCTAGATTTGGCACCCAGACAGAATTTTTTCACGCCAACTTACTTTGCAACTGTGTCCCACCATAGCCCTCTCTCCCTGGCACAATTATTTCTGCATCTTTAAGTTTTATTGCTTTAAAAAAATGAATGCCAAATTAAATATTTCTTCTGGGCTGGAAAAATGGTTTTGATGGGACGAACTAGAATGGACTTATTTTCAAATAAACAAGAAGTTGGTGTTCTAATTCACTGTAGTTCATAATGGAAAAGAATGATGCAAGCTCTCAGTCAGTTTTATTTTCAACTCCCCATTAAAGTGCAATGTGACATAATTTATAAGTTATATACTATGCTTCAAAATCAGGCTTCACCGAATCTCCTTAATCAAGGGTCCCACTGCATAGGAATGAGTGATAATTAGCTCACATTGTAAGTGACTGAAGAAGAATGAAACTAATAATTAGGTTATTAAGATTTACTGTTGAGTAGAATAGGGCAGCTCTATCTGGGTTGCAGATTTGGATGACTACCAAATGGCAGCAAATGGAGCTTTCTGAATCTTTATACCCTCTAGTAATTATCTGGACCAGTAGCCTGGATATGATATGCCTAAAGTAGAATCCCATGAAGTGCAACCTGCTGACAGAATCCAATCCCGAATGCTAGCCAAACATCATTACCACACCACTACAGCACCAACAACTGTTTTCACAATAGTTCCTGTTCTGGTTTGGCTCTCCAACTCTTGGTCTGCATGTGTTCCTGTTGGTCACACAGCAGTCTCTCTGCAAAACAATACTGAATGATGCAAATTTCCGCAATGCGTCACTTTGCTTAGAAATATCAAATTGTACCTTCTTGCTTCAGATGTGAATGAAACTTGCATTCCAAGAAGTTCATCCTGTGCTTGTAAGTGCTTTTTTTTTACAAGAGATCCTTCTTGCTTTCCAGCTCTTAGTTAGTGTTTCATTCTACTAAATGAGGCAAATAGTCTTCAACTTCCATTAAAGGAGACTTCTCTTCTTCGTTGGGTCAACTGCCAAGCAACCCTCTTAGAACTTGCTGAGACAACACGGGGATCACTAGAAGACCATCTTCACCAGGTTTGATCTACAGCCCTGTGATGTCATTGCCCAGCGCCACTACTCTCTTTCTGAGCAGCTCTGAGGCGACTTGGCTCATGTGCCAACAGAAAGGATTCTGCATGCCCGCTGTAACACATGTGCCGTAGGTTCACCACCACTGCACTTTGCTTATCACACCTTCTCTTATCACAACCCTGACAATAATTGTCTGAAGATGCGTCTGGATGCCAGGGTCCTAGACAGCTCTATGCAAAAAGTATTTGGAATTCATATTTAATGTAGATATTGTGGAGAAATCGCATGGCAAATTATTGGCAAATGGGAAGGCTGATGGTATGCAAGACATCTTAGCCAGATTGCGGTACATAGGGAAAAGAATTATAGGCCCAATGGCATTCCTGAGCATAAATAAAAAATGAATTTACAGGAGAAATGGTTCTTAGTAATGCATATTTTTAACAAAGTGAAGACAAAAAATCTTTGAATAGGTGCATGTTTGTAAATCCCTCAGGCTTTATTTTCCTCTTATTTCAGAAGTGGAATGTCTTGTCTTCCAAATAATAATAATTATTCATTTTCCCAATGGAGATTCCAATACACACATCCACACACACAAGCCCCAAGTGTGCTGACCTATACATATTGTAAAAAATACTGTAATTTTGCAGAACAGGTAACATCAGGAGAAGGCGTTGCTGAGAGACATCTCAAATTCAGTTAAATAAAGAAAAGGGAGCTATAAACTGGTACAAGAGCTTATCCCACTTAACACAGAGAGATCATTGATTTTGAAGGGAGTTGAATGAACTTGAAAAATCTGCTTGTTAATCAGCATTTAATTACTCTGTTAAATTGCAGCTAGGAAGATTTGAATATTTCAAAGGGAGAAAGCTGGCCCTAACAGATTCTGCACAGCCAAGTTAATAAATAGTTACAGCCATTCTCCAAGGCTTCTGATCCAAATCAGGCTTTCTAAGAATGAATATTCAGAGGCAGCCAGAAATATTTCCACAGATCAGTTGAGACTGGAGTTTGAATTGCCTGTAGGGAGAGCAACATCAAATGAAAATGATTGAATAGAGAATTGAATAGCTGGGAATTGTAGATATCTTTATATGTTGCACTTATTTGATAAATAAATAAGATTTCAATGTGTGACGTGATTTCTTCAATCTCTGTGTTGAGTTGGTTTCACAGTTTCGGCGCCTTTGTTTTTTGAAACATGTACCTTAGTCTTTGAAGCTTTGTAATTCTTCTCCCATCTCAAATGTCATTATTTCTTACTTAGCCCTGCATACTAAAATGTTTCTCAATTACTAAAAAAAAGAACCTCAATTTAAAGAATTTAAACGTAGCTTTGTGGTATCCAGTAATTCAGTGAAGAATATGTCTACAATTGATCCAGGAGAGTTCTCATTTAAAAAGGTTGGTATAACATCTTCACATTTTGCTGCCCTTTCAGATTGCTGGAACTAGTCAGCATCTTTAAACTTAATACCTGATCTGGCCTCAGTAGCTGTACGAAAGTATGCAAAAGTTAATGAAGTATCACACAATGAATCAAAACATATTAAGTTTAGAAGAGGTCACTGTATGATGTTTAGCTTTGAAATGTTGCAGGTTTTGTTTTATTTTGCTGAAAAATTACAGCATTGGTAAAATTGCTCAGAAACCCAGCAGTTGTCCGATGCAAGAAACCAGAAACAGGAATTCAAAGCCCTAAAATTTTATTTCATGCTACCTCTAAACAAGAATCTGATCTTCTAATGGTCAAGCTAGAATTACGTCTACTTTTTTGCTAGATGATAGAGAGGGAGATGGATAGAATCATCCCATTTGCAGTGGTGAATCAGGTGAATTGGAGTAGTTAACACACACTGTTTTTTGTTAATGTAAATAATAGCCTTTAGTTTTCCTCCCACAAGTAAGCATCAGGGCTGGTGGGATTGAAAACCTTAGCTCTTCTCTCTCCCCACCTAGATAATGTTCCTTCTCCCACCACAAAAATAACAATTTCCATTGCAAAAATACCACCTCCATTACAATCATGCAACTGACATCACCTCTTCTTAAGTAGTATTCAGCAGGAAGTCTAGTCATTTTCAAAAGTCTCCTTTAATAAATAGACTGGGAAAGGACATTTATCAAATCGTGTTCATGTTTATAATGACTGGGAATTAGTTAACATTTCAAAAGATATGATGAAGCAACGGCCCTTACAGAAAGCACAGGTCATTATCAACTTTTCAATTAAAAGAAAAAAGCAATTTCTTTTTAAAGTATACCCTTAAAAACATTGAGCACTGCTTTTTGAAATGATACTTCATTTCTGAATTTGCAATGGACCCTTTTCCCAATGAGGCAGTTGCCATACTGCAGAGTGCTTGATTCAGGAGATTTTTATCTCCAGATATATCAACTCTGTGGAAATTTTAGTATCACTTATACTAGCCATAAATACTTTCTATCAGTATAAAGATATACTTAATTAGAACTTTAAAATGCTGCTGTATTTTTATGTTATCAGACAGACAGAAAACAAAAATTACACCTGGATTGACTCCCGAGACAAATAAAGCTAAACAGATGATCAATGTTCTTACTCTTTGCTTTTTTTAATTGTCCCTTCTCTTAGTTTGAAGCGAGAGGTGATATGATGGATGAAATGATGGGTCTTTTATAAACCATGGAAGGAATGGGAAAAATATTGTAGAATAAAAGAATGGCTAAGAACCCTTTGACTTAAAACCTAGAGTTGATGTTATGACAGATGTAGGATGCATGGATAGGTAGAGAGAAATAGATGATAGATAGATAGATGACAAAAAGGTAAATGTCCCCCCCACACACACACACATGCATGTTAGTTGCTGACTCTAGGGGTGGTGCTCATCTCTGAAGAGTCAGCGCTGTCAGAAGACGTTTCTGTGGTCATGTGGCTGGCATGACAAAACACCTAAGGTGCACAGAGCGCTGTTACTGTCCCACCAAAGTGGTACCTATTTTTCTACTTGCATTTTTACATGTTTTTGAACTGCTAGGTTGGCAGAAGCTGGGGAGAATAACGGGATCTCACTTCATTATGCGACTCTAGGGCTTTGAACTGCCGACCTTCTGATCAATAAGCTCATGTCTTACCCGCTGAGCCACCATTCCCCACAGATAGATG
>JANHFO010004392.1:149081-159995 GCA_032468095.1 Pareas carinatus
GATAGATAGATAGATAGATAGATAGATAAACAGAGATGTAGATAGATATAGATATAGATAGATGATACATGATAGTTAGATATGATAGGTAGGTAGGTAGGTAGGTAGGTAGGTAGGTAGATAGATAGATAGACAGACAGACAGACAGACAGACAGACAAATGAAAGAGTTAAATGATATCCCTAAGTAATGAGATTGTACTGCCACTAGACACAGTTTAGTAGCACTGAATCTTTAATGTTTCTGTTGTTATTTCCAGAATGTGGGCTTGGGTGTCTGAAACAATAGAGATTTATAGCCAGGCATGCCGTGAAGTCTGCCAGTAAGAAAATTTCAGCTAGAATTATTTTCCTTGATTTTCTCCTATCCTTCTGATACTATTGCGCCTACATGTTTCCATTTTACTAATCAGTTTATGAGTAACAATTTACCTTCCAAATCCCTCAAACTTTTTTCCTCTTTTTTTTAAAAAAAATAGCAAATGTAACATTTTCTCAGGCTTATTTCTTCGTTTTCTTTTTAGACTTACACCTCTGAAGAGTTTCATTTTGTGAGCCAAGACAAATGACTCCTTCAGAACATTGCTGTGAGGCTATGACCATAAAACAGTACCTAAAAAGCTTGATGTGTTAAATGTTTCACAAGTATCACAGTAACTGATATGGCTGTTTGCGACTTTTCTAATTTCTTACCAGTGGACCTGGAAGCAAAAGAAAGAAATAATTCTTGCAAGCCTTCCTCCCAAATCATCTCATCCTCCTTCCTCCATGTTAGAAGTTCGCCCCATCTCTTTTTCAGAAAGAACAATGAAGAACTGTAGGTCAAGAATATTCCTATAATGCAGAGGTTCCCAACTTTTCCAGCTCCATGGACTGGCAGCAGCAGTAGCCGTGGGTGGGATGTGCAGCCTAATCCCACACATGCACAAATGAAGCTTCACACGCTCACCTGCTGCTTGTGTGGTCCAGTACCCAACAGGTCTCGGGGCCCTGTACTGATCCACGGCCCAGAAATTTGGGAGCCCTGCTGTAATGTTATAGCCAAACAGGACTGGCTTAACTGAAACATGACTGAAAAATTTTCAGGAATTCTTAAGCTTTTAGAAAAGGTGTTGAAGTGCTTTCTTCTGTGTATATTCCACAGTTCCCACGCGTGTTGCAAAGTAGCTTATGTTTTGTGACTATTTCTATATGCAACAGAATCAACTTCATATAGCTATTAAGAATCCATGTAATTTAGGCTTCTGGGTGAGGTTCTGTGGAGGACTAGACATCTCTGAAGTAGCAGAGAAGGTGCAGTGAAGTGAACGCTAGGCAGCAGTAATTTCTAGCTGGCAAAAATCTTTCTGGATAAAGGAGAACAGGAGATTGTCTGCATGTGCCTCAGACAACTGATCATCAGCAGGAGACCAAGGGGTGGAAGCCTTCTCATTAATAGAGTAACTGGCTGTCCAGGGAGAAACAACTTGCTCATACTAATTGCACAGCTTTTTGAAGGACACTAACTATGACCGGTCTTCAATTTCTTAATCACTTGGGGATATAATCAATTGTCAATTGAAAAGAAGTCTTTGAAAACAGACTGTGCAAAAATGGAAAGATTCTGACATGTCCATAATGGAGGAATGGTTGGTGAAGATGACAAAACCAGCAGAGATAGCAAAATTTAACTTAATTGTTTAGAGAAAGGTTAATATTTATCAGTAATTGGATACCCATTATGGACTTTTTCCTAAAAAAAAGAGAGAAAAATGAACTTGTGAATTGCTGATTTGAAGATTAGAAAAGATAGATTGTGTAAAGAAGAAATTGATGTAACTTTAGGGGAAAAGAGGGTAAAAAAAATGCTTGGTGGTCAGTTCTTCCCTTAACAGTCTCCTCAACTCTCAAAGTAAGCCAGAAATGCTGGCCCAAACTACTCAGCCCATAAGCACAAGGTCTATAGATCAAGGATTGTCCAACTGTTTCTTAAAGTCACATGCAGTCTTTTGTATCTTGATTTTCTCATGAATACGCAGTGTCAGATGTAGACCAAAAACTGCATTCAGAACTAATTCCATCTGCTGCTCTCCTTCATTTCTCCTTCATTCCTGCCAGATCCTATTAATCTGTTCGATTTTTTCCACTAGCTCCACTGTAGGAGAAGCTTTCAGACAATTGATATACTAGCAAGATGCAACAGATTCTCAAATGAAACTGGCAATAAAGTATTGTGGGTATGGTCTGGGCTTTCACCACACAATCAAAGTTTCATGAAATTGGTCCATTAACTCAAAAAGCAATGGTTTGATTAAATGACTTTTCCCCCTCACACACATCATTTTGCTTAAGCTGATTCACTGTGCTATTTTTCCCCACTATGTTGATTTGGGAGTCAGTCCCATTGAACTTAATTATGAATGGGAAAGTGGGGTTGAGGGAAGATATTTTAAAACTAATAAAATAATTGGAGAAGACCTCAGTTTGTGTCTACTCTTGGCCTTGAAACTCATTAAGTGATGTTGGAGTTCATTCATCTCTATCTTAGGTGTTTATCTCAATCAGTGGGGGGAAATACTACCTCTGATGTCATGTGATTTCCCAGCAAATCAAAAATATTTTCTGATAAAAAAAGGTTTGTCGCTTAGCAACAGGCTTGCATAGCCCCTAGGTTGGAGCTGAAATGTGAAAAGGGAAGTGGGTTACTCCCGTCTGTATTCAGAAAAAGCCGGTTGTCTCATTAAAAAAAAGCTTAATAAATCCCCTGGTGCAAGCTAACAAAGAAAGGAAGAACCTACGGTTCAATGGCTAAGACATTTGCCTAACTAACATGCAATCCAGTCCAGGTTCGAATCCCATCAGAAGGTATCTCACTGATGAAATAGCCACTTGAGACTCACTTTCTTTGCCAAGCTTGTAAAACTTCTTATGTTAATTAAAAAAAAGTGTGGCACTTAACAGCAGGTCTTCATAGCCTCTAGGTTGGGGCTGAAGGACGAGAAAGGGAGTAGGCTACTCCCTTTTGTAGTCAGAAAACGCCAGGTGCCTCATAAAAATGTTTGATATTTCTGATGGCTGGAATTCCCATCTTAATTATCTTGCAGATGGCCAATCAAGACCATAACAAGCTTCTACTAGCAGTGCAGTAGAAGTGTATTAAGGGGATTATTGTGCAAAAGAGTCCTTTTATAATTTCAAAAAGGTGAACTCCACCTATTCAATCTTGTCAGCATGGTCAATCTACTGGATGCTTTAGGTAATATCCTTGTGCTATACTCAAAACTAGTGCAGCAATTAGAACTGCACAGAACTTTAAAGAAGTACAACAAAGCATTCACTTAAAGCCAAGCATTGCTTACTTTGGTCTGTTTTGCAGTCTTTCACATTTTTTCCTGGTAGAGTTCATGCTATCAGAGAAATCAGAAGGGTGTCTTCTGAAATGTGGTCAAAGTGTTTCGATGGTTGGTTTGGGCTTCAAGAAATCATACAAAGACACAGAAGAAGTAGTCAGCCTGAAGCCACCTTGGCTCATGTGAAGAGTTATCTAGAATTCATACTTCTTCCAACATGGGCTGCAGGAGAACCTCTTCTAGGCTGTTCCCATCAAAGAATGGCACATGCAAAGGGAGCTCAAGGTTGGGTGATCTCAGTGCAACTCTTTCAAGAAAGACTTCAGTCTGCAAGGCAGAAGAAATCTCTTCCCAGCCTTCTCCATCAGTGCTTCCACCACTCTAAACAAGTTACCTCCAGCAGAGTGAATAAGATTTTAATTTCATATAGGCTATTTATTGATTTCATTGGTATACTGCTGAATCCACTGGGAATCACAGCTGTTTATACTTACAAATCGACAATTAAAGCGCCCACAGTAACACATGATCAACAAACACAATTAAAGCATTGCCGGTATATATAAATAATCAATATGAAATCAATATAATGAATAATCAAACCAATCATGAACAAAATCACAGATGATGCAAATAGCAATTATGACAGCAGCATGCAAATTGCCAAACTCTGGGACAATTCTATTTTAAGTAAAACTTGAATGTTGTGACAGATGGAGCGAGGCTTACTTCTATGAGAAGACGGTTCCCTGTGGCAGCAGCTACAACAAATACTCACAGCTCTCTTCTCTGGTTTCTCTCACTTTATGAAAATAGGGTACCACCAAGAGCTTCTCATGGAATGTGTGTAATAATGAAATGATTTGGAATGAAACTGAAATAGTGCAATGTTGGAATGAGTGCTTTAAGAATGTGTATGGGGATAAAGTGATATGTCGAACAGTGACTTTGAAAATAATGCTATAAATGTTAGTGTTGGAATGCATTGTTGGAATGTATTTTGATGCAACAACTACAGTAGAATTCAGCCAATAGATGGCAGTGTTTATAAGTATGAATCTATGGAATATACTCTATGTTCTTTTGTTCTAAGTAAAGTTTCCTGTTTCCTGTTACAATTAATATAGTTAAGCAGTAAAGCACATGGTGACTGTACACTCTGTTTGATCTATGATGCTACGTGTAAACAGAATTCCTAACAGTTAGCGCCCATGAAAAAAAAATAAGAAAGCTATATAGACACTTATTCATAGTAATTATATTCTGTAAAAGTGTCACAAATAGTGAATTAGTAAATGCTGGAATCTCAGCAGGGAATATATTCATTAGGTGATTCCATTGTTTTGCTGCTTTGCATGTCTGTGAATAAATGCAACAGCCTAGGTACTGATTTTGGGGCTGCCAAAAGCATTTTGGGGAATGAGTGAATTCCCAAATACAGAACCCATAACTAACAAGAATTGCCTGAATATGCGGTGAGAATGCTAAATTGTTATAAAACTGGCAAAGGCAGATGGCTTAGCAGAAGAAATGCTAAAATACGAATGTACTTTTCTTATGGAGCAGCTGGGTGATTTCTTTAATCGATAGTAAAGGCTGTCTTTGTGCCTGTTGAGAAAAGGACATTAATTTTTCTCTATACAAAGGGGAAAAGTAACAAATATGGATGCAAAATCTACAGGGGGATTAGTTTGTTAAGCGTCCTTGAAAAAGTGTTCGGCAAAAATCTGATCAACAGGAAACTAAAGATGACAATGAGCCAAATTTGAGAAATAGCAGGCAGCAGATTTTATAGAACAAAATTTTGCTCTTCAGCACATTATTGGGATTAAAGTCAGTTCCCAAATTCAGGAGACCCTTATCTTTAGCTCAATTTAATGTTCTCCCCACGGCTATCCTGGAAGGAAAATATGGGAAAACACTATATGAAAACCCATACTGATCTTGTGCTATGGGTACATTTGCCACCAGTTGATTATCCTTTTTAAAATTTAAATTCCTGATGCACTCTGATAACTTTTAGTTGTATTATCTGTTAGACATGCAATTCTCTAAAAGTGGCAAAAAGTTTGCTACATTATGTGTAAGCTTCACCCACAAATAGTTGTTAATAGGATAGTATTGTGTTATTCATTTAATTGAATGTACTTTTTATTGGTCAATGACCAAAATAAAGTTCTGTCTATGACAGGGTTCTCCAGACATAACTTTAAGACTTGTGGACTTCAACTCTCAAAATACCTCAGCCAGTCATGAATTCTCGGAGTTGAAGCCCACAAGTCTTAAATAGGCCAAGTCTGGAGATAAGTCTATGATAAAGTGAATAAACTTAATTTATGGAATGTTCTGCCTAAGGATAAAGTTGAAAATTGTTGATAAATGTGACAAGAATGGAATATAATAGAGTGGAATATAATAGAAGGAAAACATTATGGGAATAAATTGAATAAATGGAATACTCGGGCTTGTTCATCAATTAGCAGGAAGTGATTAAAGGATATTGGATAAAACTTTGATTATTTAATATATTTCTGGTTAAAGAAAAAAGGAATATTTGTTAGGATGTTAGAGGAGAGTTGGTAGAAAGTATGAATATATCTGTATCTAGGTATGAAGATGATATTGTTCATTGACTGAGAATCCAACTAACTGCAGTATTCACATGGTGCTACAAGGAGTAGGAATCTGTATATAAATGACAATTTTTTTCAACAAGTATATGAACGTATGCAACGCAGGTGAGGGGGACAGATAAGGAAATTTTAAGATGTGTAAAAACTGATAGAATTTGGTTTGTTTCAAGAAATGAACATTTGCTATAATAAACAAAAACATGCTTTTTGTCTATAAACAAATGAGAATGGAGTGTGGTAAAACAAGAAGAGACAGGTTGAAGAATGAGGAGGAGCTCAATAAATGTGAACTGAATACCAAACTGATGGGTATAAAAGAGGTCTATTGAGGTGGTATGATCATAGAGAGAGAATGACTAAGGAGTATAATGCAAAACAAAGGAAGAGTAAAATGATTGAGAGAAAATAAATCCAAGGAAGTCACTACTGAGTTTTCAAAAAGAAATGTGCAGAATTATTTAATGCTATTGAACATTTTGTAATAGCAAAGACAAATGGATGGTGTCTACTTTTGTTCTATGCTTTTCAGTAAAAATTGGTGTCTCTTTTATCTTCTACATAGCCTAGTTGGGTAAGGACCGAGATTTCTGAAACAAGCTTCTGAGCTCTTCCTCCACCCTTCTTCCTCCTCAGCTCTCTTGGTTATTTTCTCATCTCTTGAGGCAGCCTAGCTGAAGAGTATTTTCTTGTTCTTTTTAGAAATGCTCTCAGCCCCAAGGCCAGTCACTCCTGGAAGGAAGACTTGAAAGATGAAGTGGTACTGACTCTCAAAGTCTTTTTATGACTGATGGGCAAGAAGGAGAAACAATGCACCTGCTTAATTAGAAATGCAATAATTGTAATTATGTGCTATATATGTTTCCAAGGGAGGAGCTCCTGTTAAAGAGGTCGGTCCCAAAAAAGATGCTACATACAAGCTGATATAATCTAAGAATGCTCATGGACAAGGACGGAGCTTCCAACTGAAAGGAATATGGGATCTGATTGTGTATTTACATTTTTCTATGAATGTTGCCATTTCTTGCTCTGTTGCCTTAACCAAGAATATTTCCAGTAGAGAAAAGTTCTCCAGCATGAGTCTGAAGAGTCAAAAGAGTACATCTCTGGTCCCAGATTCAACATTGCATGATTATCCTGGGACACATATATTTGTCTTCATTCATGAATATTTCTGTCTCTGTGCTGTATGCAAAGCTTTTTCTTACTTTGCTTTCTCCAATAAATCCTTTCATCTTCTACTGAACTGACTGTTCACTGCCTTTGAATCCACAATCTGCTGCCCACAATTCAGAGGTGAAAAGGTTGGAAAAAAAGACAATTTATGGAAGAGTGCATAGATCTGGAAGAAGCAAAATGATTTGCAAGAGTAGAAAATTATGAAGGGTGCAGAGAATGGAGTAGGTATGAGCTAGACGTAGCTATATTTTATTGTATTATTTCATGCCTTTTATTTCTTGGCTGATTATTGGCTATTTCTTTTCTGCACCTTGGATAGCACTGTTTGCTCTGAAGAGGAATAATGTGATGTGCATGTATGTGCCTAGAAAACATATATTTCCTGCAGGGAAGTTGATTGAAGGTACAAGTACTCCACTCCTTGCGATCACAAATGACCTCAAAATATCTGCTGTTAAGTGAGACATTTTTAAATGACTTTTTATGACTATTTTATGACTTTTTTGGCCACAGCTATTAAAAGAATCATCACAGTTCCTAAGTTAGTAACACAGTTGTTAAGTGAATCTGGTTTCCCATTGATTTTTGCTGGTTAAAAGGTTGCAAAAGGGGATCGCGTGACTTTGGGACCAGCAACCGTCATAAGTATGAACCAATTGGCAAGCATCTGCATTTTGATCACATGACCATGGGAATGCTACAAAGACGGTAAGTGTGAAAAATGGGGGGGGGGTTGGGAACCCCTGCTATAAAGCATTATTCTATTGTGATTTTGTCCCCTACTTCACATTCTAACCCTAAGCTCCATAAATAAAAGCATAGTGCTAGTGAATGCATGCTTTTTCTAGTTGTCACACTGGACAAGGCAATTAACTATCAATTTACAGTCTTTAGGCCTTTAATGAGTAGAAGGCAAGGAAAAATAGGTGGGAATTTTCTCAGCTTAAATAAAGTGAAACTTTTATTGATTTTCTGAACCTTGTGTACATTTTAAAGACAGTATCCTATTTTTCTTCTCTCTCTTTGCACGGAGTGCACATTCACGCACATGATACATGTTCCCAAAGGGCTCAAATAATGCAAACACCAAGTGGTGTGTTGCAGGCTGGACAATGTGATGCAATCTGTGTGATAGAAGACAGTCAGTATAGTTGATCAGCATTTCATGGAATGTCTGTGTCCACATATGGATTGTGCGGTCACACGATCATCCCTAGAAGCATGGAGGATACTTAAACAGAATAAAGCCAAACCGTTTATCGTGATTTTTTTTTTAAATGGAAGTGATTTCCCAGCCAACTTATTCATTTTTAAGCACATGAAAAATTCTAGTGTGAAAATTGCCCTGCTGAAGTGACAATACAATGAAGTACATTTTTGAGGCTCTGCCAGTCCTCAGCCACAGTCAGGGCTGTAAATAAAAGCTGGGAAATAACTTTTAAATATGTTTTACGTAAAGCCTGGGGGTTTCCAGTGAACTGATGAAAACAATCAGGGTGTTTGCTTTCAACATACACAATGGTTTGTCTCAGTATAAACAATTTCCTTAATTAATTCAGCACAGCCATTTAAGTGTTGAGAAATCGTACTTTTTATCAGGATACAGGGGCAGTACCGAGCTATAAGCAGAGAAGACTTGTTTAAAATCAAAAGCGGTTTATGATTATTATTACTATGTTTGATCATTAGATGGACATAAGTATTGCTTGGGGAAAGCTGTAATCACCACCAGTAGATAGTTCATTGGTTTTATGACTCTTGATTGTGTGGCTGGACAATAAAGCAGGAAGCAGCATAGGGAAACCACGCTGAATCATTTGTAATTTATCGGTAGTATCTGCTGTTCTTCTTAATTGATCCTAGATTTACCTTATCCAGCAGGAATCTATTTCTCGTGTTACGCCTTTGAAAGAGAAATAGTAGGGCTGTAGAGATAGCAGATAATTCAGACGATAAATATGTCTGCTATTTTAATTGGGTTAAAATTTGTTTGAATATCTGCTTTTCCCCCCTCCCCTTTTATTAACCTGCAATATCAGTCTCTATCACCTATCTATTTATCTATCTATCAACATAAAAAAGATGTCAACACTTTTAGATCGAAACCTGCATTGTACAAGTTTGATTCAATCTGTAGTAGCTTTAATCTAATGTTATACTCAACTTTGGGCAAAAACATCAAATAATTGCATGTTTGCGATATTAACAACCTAAATTGAAATTCATATCAATAGAAGATTTTTCTTTTTCTTTGTTTGCAAGACTATACATTATCTAAACAATAGAATGTCATTACATTTAATTAATATTGTATAAACATTGATAAACACTGTATTGAAGCAATGTAATGCATTAAGAATTGTGACAATAAAATCAAGGGGGAAAAAATGAGATATTCTTTTGGTGAGTTGGGGAGGAAGGAGAAAAACTGTACAATTCTTTCCTCTTTGATTATAAGGCAGCTTCAAATCTCTTTCCCCAAAATGTAGGTCATTAGAAATGTTTCTCCCCTCCCTTGCTCCCTTTTTATCTAACCTGAGCAGGAGACTTTTGAGTTTTAATATAGTGGGAAAAGAAAGAGCTATTCTTCCCAGGCGCTGACATTTTTTCCTCACAGCTCACATTCTGCCCAGAATCTATCCATCCAAACATTTTCATTTACACGAGTATTCAAAAATATTTTTAAATGATTTGCTTTCAAAAGATAAGTTCTCATTTTTAACCAAAACTACGCCATCCTATTCAGAGTTATACGAAGTTTTACAGATAGGTATATTCAAATTTTCACACTAGTTCTAGTTGTGTTGAATCTAGTCAGTTCAAACCAGAATGAACGGCTCCCACCAAGGAGTTCTTATCACAGGCAGTCCTTGACTTACGACCACAACTAAGTCCAACATTTCTGTTGCTAAGTGAAGCATTTGTTAATATTGCCCCATTTTACAACCTTTCTTGCCACAATTGTAAAGTGAACCACCACAGATGTTAAGTTAGTAACTCAGTTGTAAAGTGAATCTGGTTCCCCCTTGGACTTTGCTCGTCAGAAGGTTGAAAAAAGTGATCACATGACCCTGGGACACGGCAACCGTCATACGTATGAACCAGTTGCCGAGTGTCTAAATTTTGTTCCATGACCATGAAGATGCCACAATGGTCATAAGTCACTTTTTTCAGTCCCGCTGTAACATCAAACAGTCACTAACTGAACCGTTGTAAGTCAAGAACTACCTGTACAAGGTGCCATTAATGAGATATCTATCATTATTATATTTACGTATATTCAATCCTTATTTTGGCCAATGGTTCCAACCCCTTATTTTCCAAACAACAGCAATAATGCTGTGTGATGGGCTGGGCTGGGCTGAGAGTGATTGATCCAAAGTCACCCAGAGAGATTCGGTGCTTAAGGAAAAACTGGAACTCACAGTTTTCCAGTTTCCTAGTCCAGCACCTTTAAATACTACATCAAACTGGACATCTGGGCAGTGGCTTCATTCTACACTTGATGAAAGGTTTGTTATTAACTGAAGATGCATTAGAAAAACAACCAACCAAACGAATGGATTTCCGTAATTTTTATTGATGAAGCTTCTCTAGTTACGATTAATAAGAAAAGTAGCCAGAACAGATGCCTTTGAAAGAGATGTCCAACATGGAGGTTGGGGACTTCCACTTCTGCCACAAGTACCGTATTTTTCGGCCTATAGGACGCTCCGAATCATAAGACGCGGGGCATTACCCCCCACACGCGGGTTGCCGGGAACACTCCAGTCCAAG
>JANHFO010004392.1:207669-220228 GCA_032468095.1 Pareas carinatus
AGGAGGAGGAGGAGGAGGAGGAGGAGGAGGAGGAGGAATGCAAGTTTTTTCAACTGGTATGAGATTAGAAATACTGTTTTTACCATATGGTGATCCATGACTAGCAAGTCTGATCAGAGGGTCCAAGAATGGATCAACTACATTTTCCTCCCAAAGGCTAAAAGTTGAGGAATCCTTAAAAACAGGTTAGAAACTGAATGCAAGTGGGATTTAAATATTTTTCCTATTGAGTTCTTGCAATCCAAACTGTTTTGGTATGCCTTTTGGGAGAAGTATGGATTTGAAACATTGCACAAAATTCCATGCTTTTTTTTGACACCCACATCACCGATTGACTGAAAATGAATTCATATGAAGCCCTGCAGCTCTATTTTTCTGAAATAGTTAAAATGACTTTCTCTTTTTAATAACCTAGAATCTGAACAATGCTTATAAAGCCATTTACATTTAAGATCAATAATTTGCAGGCATCATGAATGAAAAACCGCTTCACTGAACCCTAATATACATTTGTCTCCCCCAAAATGAGGATTTAATTCCAGCAAACTATGCGCATTTCTCACCCCCATTTCTTAACATTTATTTTTCTGTAAGCATCTTTCTGGATTTCCCTCACCCAAAATAAGAAAGAACAAGAATTTAAGAAGATAAAATTTCATATTCTGTACTGAAAGGCCTTAAGTTTTTATTAACTATTCCTATGAGGAATTTAGTGACCATGTTTTAATTTCAATTCTGTATTCCACACCCAGATCCTTCATCAAATTGTGGCAAAAGCCATCCAAACATTTCTCCACACTAGAACAGATTAAGGCTGCTATTAATGAACCTTTTTAAATACTAGAATTGCATGATGTTCTGATTCAAATATTTTAATTGTAGTCAGTTCAACTGAGCCTATGAATTGAATAAACCTAACTGTACACGAAAGTTGAACAGAATCAGCAAATTAGATGCAAAGTTCAGAAAATTGATTTTCTGAATTGATTCATATTCAGGTTCAAATCTTTACCTCCAACTCTTCCTTCTTCTAACACTGGGTGGCCTTGTTAATAGAACCTAGACTTTCTAACTATTTAAAAATAAAGGACTGTCCTCTAGAAAGTGATGGCTCCCCCAGTACAGTAGATTCAATGAATAATGTTTTCAGTATGGTCATGCTCTAGTTTGAAGTATTCTTCTTCCCCAAGTTGATTTCCTCAATCAATATGAATGCTTTCTGGCAGTTTATGGATTTGCAACTTCAGCCTTTCTGGAAAGCCGTAGGTCAGTGATGGCTAACCTTTTAGACACTGAGTGCCTGGATGAGTCGCGGCTAATGAGTCACATCTTGTGACATTTATTTATTTCATTATTTAGACTTAAACACCGCTTAACAGTGCTTTTCAGCACTCTCTAAGCAGTTTACACAGTCAGCCTATTGCTACATAATGAACAGTTTCCCCTTTTACATTCCTATTTCATGCATTTGCAGAAACTTCTCTGGCACTGAAGCAAGGAGAGCATCTCTTGCCATGTGAAGTTTAAGGGCCAGGCCATCCGAGATATCCAGTCATTTCAATACTGACTGTAATGGTAATGTGTAATTTCATGGACAGATTGTAAACTAGCTTGCTAAATATGCTTCCACTGCTTATTTTGCTAAGTAGATAAAACCTCTGCATGCCTCAGGCATCAATGGTGCTAGAATTACTAGCTAAGAATGAATATATTTCTGAGAAGGAAACAGTGGCTAAATTCACATGTCACAGGTATAGTTTAAACCATTTTTTAAAAAAGATTAAAATTATAGTTTACAAGCTACAGTGTTGCAATTCAAACCTCATGCTACTCTCAACATATTATGGCTTACTGTAATGTGTGAACACATCCAACTATAACCTCTATTGTTACTACAAAAACAATGTTGTCTTACTACACCCACATGGAGAGAAGTAAGCAGTGGGGTACTACAAGGTTCTGTCTTAGGGCCAGGACTCTTCACCATCTTCATTAATGACTTAGGTAAGGGAATAGAAGAGGAACTCATCAGATTTGCAGATAACATGAAGCTTGCAGGAATAGTCAACAGCCCAGATGATAGGATCCAAATGGGTCTTGACAAACTTGAATGCTGAGCCCTATCCAACAAAATGAAATTTAATGCAAGAAAAACCAAATGTACAAGCATAGATTTGGTGAAACCTGGCTCAAAAGCTGTAACTGTGAGAAGAATCTTGAGGTTCTTGTGGATAATCACTTAGATTTAATTTAATTTAATTTAATTTAATGGTTCAATTTATATACCGCCCTTTTCCGTGCAACGGACTCAGGGCGGTTTACAACCAGCAATAAAATACAGATATATCTATACATACATTAAAAACAGCATTAAAAATAAATATTGGTGGGCTGACAATTTAAAACAGTGAATTCTTAAAACCAATTTAAAACCTAGTTCATTAAAATTGGGAATGGAGGAGGGGGGCAGGACTAGGCCAAACCTGCCTGAACAAACAGATGTGTCTTAAGAGCACAGCGGAAAGCACGGAGGTCAGTGATCGTTCTAATCTCTACGGGGAGATCATTCCAGAGGGTGGGATCGCCAGCCTATATTGTTTGGCTGACGGCACCCTGAGGAGGCCCACTCTGTGGGAGCGAAAGGGTCGGTGGGAGGTATCACTTGGTAGTATGCAGTCCTGCAGATAACTAGGCCCTATGCCATGGAGCGCTTTAATGGTGTTACCAAAACCTTGAAACACACCCGATAGACCACAGGCAGCCAATGCAGGTTGTGCAGGAGCGGTGTCACATGGGAGCGCCCCCTCACTCCTACAATCCTCGGTGCGGCTGCATTCTGGACCACCTGGAGTCTCCAGGTGCATATCAAGGGGAGCCCCATGTAGAGAGCATTGCAGTAGTCCAGACGTGATTTGACCAAGGCTTGAGTGACTGTGAGTAAGGCGTCCCAATCTAGAAAGGGCCACAGCTGGCGGATCAGGCGAACCTGATAAAAACTCCCCCAGACAACGGCTGCCATATGATCTTCTAAGGACAGCCGTATATTCAGGAGGACGCCAAGATTGCGGGCCCTTTTTGTGGGGGCCAATGTTTCGCCTCCAATAGCCAGAGATGGAGTCAGCCGGCTATATCAAGGCGCCGGCAGCCACAGCCACTCAGTCTTGGAGGGGTTGAGTCTAAGTCTGTTCCTCCCCATCCGCACAGCTTCAAGGCACTGGGACATTACTTCAACTGCAACAACCAGGACTCTTCCTGAGGGCTGAACTCACACAACTCGCTATACCACATTTGGAATTCTTGTGTTGTTCAAAGAAAGGTTGCATGAATCCAGATTTTGTCTTCATGCAGTTGCCTTCAGTTTTTCTTCTCTAAGGATCAGGATGATGCCCCTCTCTCTTTCTAGTTGTAGTATTGCTTTCTCTAGCTAAACTGCATATTCTTGCAGGTGGATAGACCCGAGAGCCATCTGTCTCGTTTGGTGTTGCTCCCAACTTGGCCTAGCAAAAAAAAAAAGAGAGAGAGATGAAAGTGAAGTTGCAATAGGCATTCAAGTGAAAGATTGTTTCTCAAGGTTGGTTGTTTTTTTTGTTTCACAAGGAGGCAGTGTGGTTCTTTTCATCATTTCTACTTTACTGTATTCCTGAGAACTGCTGTGTATTGTGTTTTCGTTTTCGTTTTGTTTTGATTTGCTTGTATATGATACACAGTCTTTACAGGAGCAGGAGGTGGAAATTTGTATTATTTTTCATTTAATGTAGGCATTCTCAGTGGATAACAGTCCCGTTGGGAAGGAGCAAAGAGATATCTTGTCTGCTTCTGTTTTTCATGACATGTAGCAGTTGAAAAATATGATAGCAGAGAAATACATTTGAGGTAATAAGACAAAAGGGAAACTTCTGATGTTAGGTTGCCTCCTGAACAGAAATACAGGTGGGCATCGACTTATGACCACAATTGAGCCAAAAATTTCCTGTGCTAAGCAAGAAAGTTGTTAAGTGAGTTTGCCCCAGTTTATTCCCTTTCTTGTAGCAGTTGTTAAATGAATCACGGCAGTTAAGTTAGTGACCTGATTGTAAATGAATCTGGCTTCTCCATGGACATTGATTGTCGGAAGGTTGCAGAAGGGAGTCGTGTGACCTCAAGACACTGAAGCCATTATAGAAATGAGCCGGTTGTTAGAGTTATACAGGTTGTGATCCCTTTAAGAAAGAACCCTACAGGTTGGTTTACAGAATGGTTGGCCAGCTGAATCAAACTGAGCCACACCTATCACAATTAGCCCAGGACCCAGAGCATATAAGCAGCAGGCCCTTCACTCTCTCTCTCGCTTGTTGACTCCTGCTGTGTGATCTACATCTCCGTATTGGTTCCTGAATTGCTGTTTATTGCTGACCAACTTTGTTGGTGAAGATACTGCATAAACAACTTACTAACTTGGTACCCAGAGGCATTCCGCGGGGCGATCCAAGGTCCGGAGACTGGCATGGAGGCCAAACTGGAGCAATTCCGGCACCCCAGGGGTGCGCGGAAATCGCTCCGCGGGACGCTCCAGTTCTGCCTACAGGGCGATCCTTCGGCTTTGGAGCTTCCCATGGAGCGACACAGAAATCGCTCCGCAGGACGCTCCAAAGCCAAAGGATCGCCCTGCAAGCCAAATTGGAGCGTTCCCAGCGGAGCGACACAGAAATCTTTGTGTCTTTGGATCCTTTCCAGGTGCACGGAAATCGCTCCACGAGATGCTCCAAAGCCAAAGGGTCGCCCTGTAGGCCGAATTGGAGCGTTCCCGGTGTCCTGCGGAGCGATCTCCCACGCTTTTTGGGATGCGCACGCTTTCCATAAGATGCGTACACTTCCCCCCCCTTTTGGGGGGCGTGCAACTTATGGTGCGAAAAATACGGTACTTCACTGCAGTCTGTGCTTGTGTTACACTGCTACCTTTTTATTACAGACACTTTCGTTCTGTGCACCATCCTTGCAACCAAGGAACCCGCTTGTGGCCAACGCTGGTTATAAGCCAGGGGTGCCCTGACACCGGTTGCCAAGCGTCTGAATTTTGATCACATGACCAAGAGGGTGCGGCATCGATCTCAAGTGTGAAAAACAGTCGCAAGTCACTTTTCTCAGTGCCATTGTAACTTCCAACAGTCAATAAGTGAATGGTTGTAAGTCGAGGACTACATGTAAGCACCCAGTTCGGCATCATTCATTATTTCAAACTTCTGAGAACTTCTGTTACAAACTTCTGAGAAATATGAAGGAGTTTGTGTCAGGTGAAGGATGCAAGGGCAGAGATTGCTAAAAAGATGGCTAAAAAGTAGTTTTATTTCATCGATGACTTTTATCTATAGCAATGGTGGCGAACCTATGGCACGAGTGCCAGAGACAGCACTCAGAACCCTCTCTGTGGGCACCCACACTGTCACCCAAGCACAGAGTTCTTTACAAGAAAGCCAGAGGGATGTGGGACTCCCTTCCTCTTTTCCACATGCGCCTGAGAACATTTCTGACATCACCTGCCGCTCTGCCCAGCAGTCCAATGGGAGCGCTTCCTCCCTCCCCTGTCTGGGGTAAGGCGGGCTACTCAAATGCGGCACAGAGTCTGTGGCAAAGGTGATAGAGGAGAGGAACTAGGTTGAAGGGGAGTATAGCTCACAGTGGGCCACAGAAGCTAGAGTAGGTTGCTGGAAGGTCCGTGGTGTGCTCGTGTAGGCCGTGGGCGAGGTAGAGAGGGATTGCCAATGGCCACGAGGGTGGAGGGGCAGGTTGCCATGTTGGCACTTTGCAATAAATAAGGGGCTTTTGGGTTGCAGTTTGGGCACTCGGTCTCTAAAAGGTTTGCCATCACTGATCTATAGTATATTTTAATTGAAAACTCAGGATACATGCTTTTGCCAACATGCATAAAATAATGGATCTTATGACTTGTTCTTATAACCTTGTTAGTATGTTAAACATGAGCAGTAATTTGCAAATTAAATCAACATGGATGTAGGTTAAAGTGGCATTTAGCTTCTTTACAGCCATATCTCCTTAAACTTTCATGCTTAGCTTGCCATCAACTTCTATTCCAAGGGTTTTTTTTTTTAACAAGTAGCCTTATCAAACCATTACAAGCTGTCTCCCCTTCTTATGCCCATCTGATTGTTGTTTCTTAAGTGAAGAACTTTGCACTTGTCTCTGTTAGATTTCATTCTATTGCCTTCGGCATATTTTTCAGTCTATCTACATTGTTTTGAATATTCAATTACTTACGACTAGGATATTATCGCAACCGATATTTGATCATCTACAGATTTGAGAAGCATTCCACCATTCGCAGAGAAGCTGGTATAGTGATTATTTTTTTCCTTTTATTTTGAACATATCTAAATATGTCCTTTTAAAATACTCTTAACATCTTTTGTTAACCTCATCTCATTTTGAATTTTTGGTTTCCTGACACTAGATCTACAGATCTGGGCTACCTGTTTGTGAAGCCGCCCTCTTCCTATTTCCTATATCTTATCTTGTTTTTGTTTTCAGACCGTTGCTAAGTTTTTTGTGTTCCTGTATTTAGTTCCTTTTCTTCTCCTCCATTTTTTATCCTCTTTAAAATTGGTTTTTGAGACCCTTCTTCAGGAAACCCGCTGGTATTAAAACTCCCTTTTTGCATTAACTTTCTCTGCTACATGATCCTACTCATCATTAAAATCTGCTTTGTTTATTATTTTATTAATATTCTGTCTTTATTTTTTTCTATAAACAACTCAAAGCCGCGAACAAATCTAATATTCCCCCCTTCCTGCTATTTTCCCCTCAATAACATCCTGGATAGCTGGATTGAACTGGGAGAAAGTGACAGGCTCAAGGTCACCCACCTGACTTTCATAACTAAGGCAAAACTAGAACTCACAGACTCCTGGTTTCTAGCTGGATGCCTTAACCACTAGACCAAACTGACTATTGTTTTTGAAAGTATATGTTTCGCAATTCTCCTCAAACATTCTATCCTTTATTATTGTCATTTTTTTCCCAGTGTTTTGACTTCCACTTTTCAACGACATCTTCAACACTGGCTAGTATGTCAAGTCAAAAAACTCCTCTCTCTTGTATTTTCTTCTGAGGTCCAAAGAAGAACACTGTCAGTAAGACAAGTTAGGAATTTCCTGTTCGGATTCTGCTTGGTAGAGTTGTATCCAAACAGATATCAGGATGTCAAAATGCCTCTTTGGGAAATATGCATTTTGCTTTTGAAATACATAATCCATATCTTTTCCTTAGTGAGGAAGACAATAATAGACATCAGCAGTAGTGCTGTTGTGTCAGTTGTGCCTCCATTAAGTTCATCCTGAGCCTCTTCACAGCATTGACAAATTCATTCAGTTGGACGTCTGATCAATTCCTCTCTTCCTGTTGCTTCCTTTCTTCCATTTTTTAATTTATGTTATTTACTTCTTTGTAATTATTTTTTTTGAGATTGACTTGAGTGAGCCTTATTATTAATATTGCCTTCCAGACAGACACTTTCTACAGACTGCATAGGGAGAAAGGAATTTCTGGGGTTCCAAGTGGGATTAAATTTAGCACTTTCGACCTGCTATTCTGAACTGTTTTAAGAATTATTTATCTAATTATGTATGTATGTTAATGATATGTTTTGCTTTTAATTTTTTATGTTGTTAATTTGCTCATTCTACTTAAGTAAATAAAATATATTAAATGATCAATCAAAAAAAATATTGAAATAGGCATAGTACTTTGCACAAGGGGGAGGAGGTTGACCGATTTCCAAACCAAATTAGCTAAAGTATCTCAAATGTTCTTCTTAGACCTGTTTCAATCAGAATGTGTGAGATGGGGTAGCAAACAAAATGTTTTAAAAAAATAAAATGATCATAATATGGAATAATGAGCAACAGCAGTAAGATGCATCCCCCAAAAAGAATTCAAACCCTAAAATATGGCATGCTCTGGTGGAAGCTAGAGAGCTAAAAATAGGAAGTAGGTGGAGAGGGAATAGCAGAATATTTTCAGTGTCACTATTTTGCTTCCTTTCTTTCTGAAACTCCTTGGCTACGTTACTATGCACCCTCCAGAGTAAAATCTCACTAGATGTTTTTCCCCTAAGGTTTCTTTTCCATCTGTATGTTGCTTTCCTCAACCTTGTGGGATCAAGAGTGTTCATTCCAGCCCAGATTTCTTAACTGATAGGGTGTATGCCCTGTTCAGGGCTGCCTCATTTCATTTGCATTGATCCACACCGCTGGTAACCCCTACACGCCTTTGGACTAAGCCGCGGTTGTACCTCCTGTCCTTTTGTGAGGTGCTTTGTAGTCCCAGTGTGTTGGAAAATATTTGCCGAGAGTGGAAGGGAGAGTTACTTTGCGATTTATGCAAGAAGTTTTCCAGAGGGCAGATGTTCATCCCGACCTGCACCGATGTGGGCATTGCTGCTGGAATGGTGACCGTGAGGATGGAGGGTGGCAATTGTCCGAGGCGTAAGTGCTGAGCAGCTGCTAATGTCTCGTTGTCACCATGCTGTATTTTCAGCTTGTTATTATGGCTGGGACCGTCTTGCTCGCCTACTACTTTGAGTGTACGGACACTTTCCAGGTGCACATTCAAGGCTTCTTCTGCCAAGACAGCAATTTGATGAAACCATATCCAGGAACAGAGGATGAAAGCTTCATTTCCCCTCTCATCCTCTACTGTGTGCTAGCTGCAACCCCGACAGCAATTGTAAGTAGATTGAATCTTATTAAATACATAGGTGTATATGCATATTTTAAATATTCTTTGACTATTTGATCGTGAAGTGCTGACTTGCCAGAGAAGAGATTTTATGCCTTTCTTATCCTCATAATTTTTATCTAACTCCGTAAATGTGAGTAATAGTCATGAGGAGTCCAGCACAACTTCAAGAAATATTTAGTATTTTTTTTAAACTGATATGCTTTTGTCAGACATTGGCACACTATCGCAATCCTTTTGGGTATTAATTATCCCACTAATTAATTAATTATCTCTATGTGATTTCACAAGAAGACAAAAACACCATGTTACATATTTCTCCGATTAAGTGCAATAGCTAAATGTTTCTCACTGGGTAAACAGCTTCACAGATTTAGATCAACCACAACACTTTGCTGTAAATGATTGGTGCTGGGATTTTATCATGGGGAGTTCTTGGGGAAATTAGTAAATAAATAATGTTTTTCGTAAAAGCAAAATGAGAATCTTGCACGGTGTGTGAGGTTTCACATGGTGAAGGCAAAACTGACTGCTTTCAAAAAGTATTTCAGCTTAGTAGTGCTTGTGAGTGGATAGAAAAAACGAGCCTTTGCAAATCAAATGGTGGTTTCCCAACTCTTTCCAATATATAATTCCCATGCAACATAATTAAGGACTGACATAAAAGTCCAAGAAAGCTATTGATTAGGAGATAAATGCCGAAAGGGTCCTGATTGTTTTTCTTTTCATGGCAGACATTAGCTTCTTTGTGCTGCAAAGCAAATAGACTCAGCCACTGGTTTAATTTAAAACGCTGCTTCAAATAAGCTTCCGAGACATGTTTGTCTAGTTTCCTTTTGAGCAACCCAGTTTGTTTTTCCTTCCCACAAAAATATGCGCTATACCTGTTTGCAATTTCTTTCCTTAAGTTCACTGCAAAAGAGATTCAACAGAAGAACAATGAGCAACATACATATATTAAGCACATCGACTAAATTAACATGTCCATATTGGGTAGACTCAGGATATACATTGCTTAGCTTCTTATTCAAATTCACATGGCTTAATTCAGCATCTTTACAGGATTTGCATAGCTGTGAGCTGAGTGAATGATTGGTGTGAATGGCTGAGTGCTACAAACATGCTTCATTCCACCCACATTGCCAGAAATGTTTTTTTTAATGGAATCTCCTGTTTTCAAAGAAATGATTCAAAATAGAATTTTCAAAAATGCTGAACTAATGTGTAAATCAAATATTCAGGCTTCACTTGTTAAAATGTTCAAAAGTAGGTGACATCTATTGAATGCATTGCAAAAGAGATTGAAAGCTAGAAGGGGAAAGGTATTGTGAGTTTTTAAAGGTGCATGTACAAACAGAAGTTTGCAGGTTTCTAGAAAAATAGAGTGTTTTTTTTAAAAAGGAAATAATCTGGGAAGGTATTTAAGGAATGTTTACCTGCTATCAACATTTACTCAAAGCATGTTCAGTAAGGTTGACCAGCCATATGTCTTCTGTGCCAGTTTGTGCCAGGTAGCCCCTGACAGCTGTAGAAAAAGATTAAATGCTTATTATTGTACATCTCTGAGATTCTTCCATATGCAGTAGAGTCTTAGCTAATTAGTGTTTCCCATACCATGTAAATATGTTGGGATATATGCAGGATCCTTTAACACTGATGCTAAACACACAGCCCCAGGAGATATAACTAGTCTGTGCTTAGGGAAATAACAGGGGGAGTTCCAATTTTCTTATCACTTTTGTGCATAAATGCAGTACATGGAATTAATTAGCTGAATCCTCCTTTGTCGCACTATATTTCATGCACCTAAAGTATAACTATGAAGGAATTTCCATGTAGTGTGGAATCAGTGTACAACAGATACAGTATAGCCAAAATCCCCATTCCAGGGAGTCCACATTTCTTCAGAGGAGGTTAGATCACCACATATAGGAGTAATTAATGCCTAGCATGTAAATTAGTTCACTCTTTCATCTGGAATATTTATTCGCAGTTCAGTGAAAATGTGCCTCCTTTTCTTGCTAATTTTCTGCCCAGTGGTTAAAGCCGTGTTAATGATAGAGCAAGAATTGATGGTCACATGGTTGATGATGAAAGCCAAAGTGTGCTTTTCTTCTGCTCTGCACTCCAGGACAACTGGGCAACATGAAATTATTATTACATGCGACAAGCACAGTCAAATTAGGTTATGCACACCTATTACTTTCCTGACTGGGAGATAGGCTTTGGTAGTGACTGGCTCAAAGTTATCCAGTGCTTTTCTGTGGCTGGGCATGGACTGGAATTGAGATCTCCCTGATACAATACTACACCATAATGTCTACACTACACAAGTCTCCTGTATAATCTTACTTACCAACAGAAATTCTTCAGGCCACTGCTTCAATCAAACTGGTAGATTGTTATATCTCTAGCAAACCATCAGTAGTTGGATTTCTTGAAAATAAGTCGCCAAACTGATCGAATTGCAGAGATTCAAGGGGGGGAGAAAGCATTGCGTGAAGGATATGTCCTGCTTGCCAACTAATAATTTGTGCATAATTAGGAACGCTAAATTTGTTGTTGTTAGAATGTGGGACCAATCTGCCGCTAGGCATGGAAGCTCCCTGGGTGACTTTGCTAGCTTTTTCTCAGCCCAGCAGGTTTGCTGTGAGAGAAAATTGCTTGAGAGAGAGCTGTGTATACCACATGAATCTCATGAATGAAAGCCAAGATATAATCTAAATAAATAGTTGCCAATAGAATCTGAGAAAGCAATAGTTAGGAATGGATGGTGCATCTGATTTGAAGGGGGAGAGGTTACTACTAGAAGAGAAAAGACAAGGTAGACAATTCATTGAAGTCAGAATGTAGTGAAATGTAACCATTCCTATAGATGGCTATTTGGAAGTGAGGTTTCTTTGAGACTTTAGCAAGAAACGATCCAACAGATATTTTGGCCACCTAATGAGAAGAGAGAGAACTCATTAGAACAGGTTGTGATGCTGGGAAAGATGAGAGGCCAAAGGGGAAGGAGACGGCAGACAATCAGATGGCTGGATGGTGTCACCGATGCAACAGGCATGAGTTTGGGCAAACTGTGGAAGGCTGTGAGGGACAGAGAGGCCTGGTGGGTTATGGTCCATGGGGTTGCAAAGAGTTGACTTAGCGACTGAACAACAACACCCAACAGCATCACTACTTCTAGAAATCGCGTGAAAGTTGGTTGGGTAATGTCTTTTTCAAGCCTCCAGTTGCAGGTAGTGCAAATGTGAAAATTCTGTCTTCGTGTCTGCCTCAAAGTTGTGATTAGTTCTCTTCCTGTTGAAAAATAAAGTCAGAGATCTTTATGAAAAATCAAGACTTGTGTGCCTGCACCATTACTCTACCGATAAGCAACTCAGATGAATAATCTTGGAAGAGAATGGGAAATAATAAGGGAGAAAGAAGGAGAGCATTTTTTAAAAAAACTGGGAAAATAAGGAGACACAGAGATCCAAGGAACCCTACTGACAGAAATGGTAGCCAAAAGGAAGAAGTAGCAATGAAAACAAAAATACAAACTCTCTTAGAAAAAAAAAAGAGCACCGTGAAGATTAATTAGTTGTCCACAATGTATGTTTGACTTTTTTTTTAATGAGGCAAGGCATCTGATTTTTTTCTGAATACCAAAGGGAGTGAACTACTCCCTTTGTCTTTCAGCCCCAGACTAGGGGCTTTAGCAGGCCGTCGCTAAGCGACACACTTTTTTATAGACAACAAAGAAGTTTTACAAGCTGGCAAAGAAAGAAAGGAGGTTTTGGGTGGCCATTTCTAGCTTATTATCTTTAATCAGCAAGGCAGAGCCTTT
>JANHFO010004392.1:228198-241256 GCA_032468095.1 Pareas carinatus
TAGGAGGTCCCCAACCCCCGGTCTGTAGACCGGCATGCCAGCAAACGGGCTGCGCAAACGAGCTAAACCTCATTGGCGGGATGCAGGCAGCACACAAAACCACACCCCCTCCAGTTCATTGGAAAATCCTTTTCCCATAAAACTGGTCCCTGGTGCCACTGTTGAAGGCCACTGTCCTAATGAACATGGAAGCAATCAATGCTTCCAGATAATGTGTGGATGCAAGAATATTACCGCAGGGTACAATATGGCCACAACACCATTTCCACACCGTCAAGCACATATGCCATTAACCCTCCTTGCTCTGTTTTTAGAATTGCCTACAATGGAGAGCAATTTTTAAGAATATGCCGTGTTTACAAAAGTAAGAAACATTTTAGGTAAGGTTTGCCTTTTTGTGTGTGTGCTGAAATATTTTCCCTCTTAGCAGAGGAAAGGCAAAGTCTGCCAAGAGATAATAATATGTATTTTGCCATAGAAACTCTGAAAGTCAGGGTGCTCTTTCATTACCTATACGTATATACATATGCATACATATCTATCTAAAATCTCTAAAGCAACCAAACTAAATGGCCAATTAAAGCTGAATGGAAAGAAATAATAATATTCCCATTATTTTCTTCTGTTTTTCAGCTGCTGGAGTCAATGTAAAGAATGAAAAGTCCTCCTCAGCAATAAGATTGAAACAGAAGAAAGTCTCTTTGAATTGGACTGATTGTTCTTCCACAAATTGCTCCATTTTAAGATGACTCCTGACATCCCAGAAAATACTTTATGGCAACTGAAAGGAAAGGAGGCAGGCAAAATCCTGTCCTTTCCTGAGCTTATTTCTTCTCCCTTATCTTAGGACTGATCCTGTATTTTCTTCATAAAAATGAACTCATGAGTAACCATTAATTATAATAAAGAGAGCAATATTTAACAAGATTAATCACTGTCAGTTCACCAAGAGCCCACAAACCTGGGTTGATTAGTAACTGAAGTAGAAAATTAAGCATCCTTTTTCATTAGATTATTCACGTCTTGTGTGTGTGAATCAGCCTCTTTGAACATCACGTTTGATATGCCACACTAAATCCTATGAAGCAGATGGGTTTTAATTGGGAAAGAAAACAGACATAAGAAGCTACATGAATTAATAATTGGCTTCCTCTCCAAGAATTAACTTTTTAAAAACAAGAGCAAGGCTGCAGTATGTTTGGTTCTATCTTCCAGCCAATCTGCCAATTTTCCTAGCCAGTGGTTCTGATAACACACAATCACACTTGCTGGATTAAAACATCTGCTTTGAAGTTAGTGGATTTTACCCTGAGTGTTGGAAGCCCTAATATCACCTCATCCCATACAAGTATGTCCTGGCAAGACTTTCTGACATCATCAACTATCTCACACTGACCAGTCATGGGTCATAGCTTGGGAGGATGGAAGATGGGTAAATTAAAACCATGCTATATTATACCAGCTCTAATTGGCATAAGGATTAACCTTGAGGAACAGGAGGAAGAGCTGCAACCAAGACAGCAATCAGATGAAAGAAATCTGAATCCAGGGCAGAAATGTAGCTTACATAAACTTCTGAGACATGACCCTCCCTAGTGCTCATGGAGGTAAAGTCAGGTAAGAGGGAGGTGCATTCAGACTTGCAAAATTATCTCACTGTAATCTTAAAAATAGCATCAGTATTCATAACTTTGGTGCAGGGTTGATGCCATAGAGGATTATAATAACCATACATCAAACAGAAATCATGTTAAGAATGGATGATCTTCAATTGCATTTCATTTTGCATTGATATTTTTATTTCTTCTTACTTTTATTCTTAAAGGGCCCTTGAGCTTCTAGATAGTTATGTGTTATAGGAAAATCAGAAAGAGGAAGGGAAACTTAAGATGAAGTGCAAAACATCTGAAGCAAGCGCCACCAGATGCAAGAAAGACCATTGGATCAAAGACATTAATAAGATTTTAGTCAAAAGTTCCATTAGGGCAGCATAAATTTTAATTCATAGTCCCTTGGTTGCTGTTGTTCAATTGCTAAACTGTGTCTGACTCTTCGCAATCCCATGGTCCATAGCACTCCAGGTCCCCTCTCCTCCACTGTTTCCCTGTTGCCCAAATTCATGCCCGCTGCATCAATGACACTATCTAACCATATTTTTGTAAAGGGCAACACCTGGTGGTCCCTGAAAACACGGATGACGAAACTACTGCTTCACATTTTGCCTTTTCGGCCCAGACTAGGACCCTTGCAGGCAGATACCAATGTTTTTGTTATAGGAAAAATTCAACGGAAAAGGAAGAGAGACTCAAATGACCAATGGCTTGTTAGCTGTCATCAGTGAGCCATACCCTTTGACTATCCAACCATCGCTTCCTCTGCTATCCCCTTCTCCTTTTGCTGTCAATCTTTTCCAACAAGTCTTCTCTTCTCATTTGGTGGCTAAAGTATTTGCTCATGGACCTAGATGAAACCAACATTCAATGATAAGTATCAACCAATGAAACTGTGTATTTGTGACATCAGAAGCAAAAATAATTAGAAATAAAAGGATTATATATGTCACTTTTATTCTATCCCTTCAAGCATTTGCATCCCTGATCTCTGCCCACTTTCACCCAGGTTGTCAATCCGTAACTGGCCTATGGGACAAAGACAGCACATTGCCAGCTGGGAAATTCTGGGAGTTGAAATTGATACATCTTATGGTTGCCAAGGTTAAGAACAACTGCCATCGAACTGTGGAATGAAATAGGAGGGAGCTATTAATAATAACTTGATTTGTGCTGCAAAAGAGTAGCAATGCCAGTACAGCAAGGCATGAGTAGAAACACCTTGTGAAGCCGGCAAAGAGTTTCTGCCCTCTAAAGTAAGAAAAACAGTTTTAAAAGTACAGTTATATAAAACTTATCCTTGGCAGAATTAATAGGGAACCACTAATGCATTCACTCGAAACATAACCAGCAAGACAGAGCGATCCAAAAAAAGGTATCTCTCCTGGTTAAACTGACCTGTAGTAGTTTCCATTTCTCAGATTATCCTCATTGACTTTTTTGCAAGGGTTCCAGATTTTCTTAACGTGCCCAGCATCGAACATAGTGCTTAAGGTGAGGTTTAGCCAATATACATCTAATGGACCCATTATCTCATGTGATCTGCAAATTGTATTCTTTATTGAGGTAGCCAAAAATTGCATTTCCCGGTTTATTAGTCAGATCATATTGCTGACTTCAAATACTTTTGCCATGAACTAAATTAGGTATTTTCAGCTTTATAGCTGTACAGTCGATTATATTCTAGCTCGATTTGAAGAGCGTTTCATTTATCTGTTAAAAATTCATTTGGTTATTTATATATTTAATAAATATATAATACATTTATATATTTATATATTTACATTCCTGAACTTTCCTCCCTCTGTCTGCTCATGTCTCTAACATGTCAAAAAAAATTGCTTTTTTTTTCTTTTAGAATATTAGCTACCCCACCCAATTTTGTACCTACTGTCTGTTTCTATCCTGCTCATTTCTCTAGCATGCTAAAATTGTTTTACATTTTGTTTCATTTAGAATATTAGTTATCTCAGTATCTACTGTCAGTTTGAAGCTTATTCATTCCAGATGCTCATGTAACCCAGTTATATTTTGAAGAACACCCAAGACTCACGACTTGCTCGCTTATTTCAGTTCCACGAGGATCCATTGCCGAACGTTCTTTGAGTCTACTTTTCAAGGCATCTGTGGTTCCGCCTAGTAGATATGCCATTCTGTCCATACACAATTAATTTGATAGTCAAAATATCATAGGAAGTTTGTCAGATGCTTTGCTGAAGTCAAGGTAAATTGCTTCTAATGTCTCTCACAAAATTACTCTATCAAAACAAAGCAACAAAAAAAATTAAATTAATTTGGCAAGACATACTCTTGAACAATTGAAAGTAATTGTTACATTTTTAGATCAGTTTATGAACTGCTCTAGCATCTCCCCAATGTCAGTGTTAAAAGACTAATATATAGTACTTGCCATCTTCTCTTTGGTCCTTCTTGAACAGAGGGACATCATTAGCTGTTAATTAGGAACATGAATTTGTCTGTTGTTTTTCCCATTTTGTATGATTTCTCATAAGGAAGACACAAAGTTTTAGCAGACCGTCAAGAATTTCCTTCAATACAGCTAGATGCAATTCATCTGCTCTGGAGACCTGAACTCATTCAATGTCAATACATATTTGCTGACCTAGTATGCTCAAGCTAGGATCCATTGACATCAATCTGATATCAGATGACCTTGCCCCCAAATTATTTTCAGAGGTCACACTGTGAATGTACCACTACAATTTGTCAGTTTTTGTGCCTTATTTCTATGCCAAAGGAGGCATACTACAGTCCATATATCTTATTTCATTCCCAACTCTATCAGGTCCTAGACCAGAGAGTAAAAAGAAAAAAAATGCAAGAAGAGGGCAATAGCAGGCCACTTCTGTGATGTTGCAAAGAAAATTATATCGATATATCCATGTAGCTGTCACAAATTACATTTGACTCAAAAGAGTCTTCTGGAACTCACTTTTTTGTGTAGGTCCCCTTCAAGATTGCTATACCCCAATGACATTAAGGTCAATTTCACAGAGTTATAGTCTGCTAAGGGAAATAAGAAAAGAGCTGAATATTTCCAAGGATTGTTTCAATAGGGACTACAACTCTATGGAATAATTCATAGATTTCCCAAGTACTGCACATGTTTTGCATTGCAAAGTAGTAAAGCAGCAGCGCCCAATCTTTTGGGCAATGGGCACGGTTCCATGGAGAAAGGAGGTGTGGTTTTGCATGCTGCCTGCATCCTGTGGATGGGGTTTTGCTTGTTTGCACGGACTGGTTGCTGGCATCCCCAGACCAGTGCCTGTCCACGGGCCAGGGGTAAAGGACTGAATTTCTCCATGATGACATGTATAGTAAGGGTTAGAATTTTGGGTGGCTGGATGGACCCCTCCTGATTCATTCAGTCTTTTATTGTTGGTTTAAAGGAAAACCATTGTTATGAACTAACGTTCTGTGGGATTATCTTATCTTTCCACACTACGGCCCGCCCTTTTATGATCTAAAGACAACCCCCACAGTGGCAGCGGCGCTGCGCCAAATCCACAGGGAAATCCAGGTGGAAATTGTAGAGGAGGAGCGCCACCAGCGCCGGTTAGTCCAACAGGCCTTGCTGCGCTACCAACAGCAGCAGGCACTGCGAGCCCGCTCTGCGGCTCCTCCTCCAGCACAGGCACCGGCTCCTCCTCAAATAGCGGCCCCAGCAGTCTACATCTGCCTTATCCCTGTTCCAGCGCCTTATGCCCCGCCACGCGGACCTGCCCATGGGGTCCTCCTTGGATGCCCGCCTCCGGGCTACAGCCAATATCCGCAAATGCCTTATCCCGGCCCTCGTGTTAATTATTGTCCTTTTTACTATTAGCATTGTTTTGCACTCCCTTGGGTTATACCACTCCTTTGAGGGGGGGAATGGAAGGGTATGGGCAGACAACCTTAGTGAGTCTGATCTTGAGAAATGGAACGCTGAAAATGGTAATGGTTCCCAGGCCTCTCTGACCATTCCCCTGGACCAGTTATCCACACTGCTGGCAGCGGCCAACAATGAGAACTGTGAGCAATGCTTTCATAACATTACCAAGGGAGGCAGAAGATTTGTTTACACAATGACGCTCCCACCAGAATGCCAGACATTCGATTACTTCCCGGCATGTAAATACGCAGGCACATGGTACTGGACCTGTGTGCTCAACAGCACAATTAGGTGCTATAGGTTGGGCACTCCAGAGGGAGCCGGGAGCGGGGTGGCCAGAACAAGGGATAAGAGAGAGGCCGAGGGTAAGATGGCTAGAGCCCACCCCCAGCTGCAGGTAGCTTCACCTCGGCCGAAACGACCAAAGGGAACTCGAAGCCTAGCCCAGCCACAACTGCATACCCGCACGATGAGCACCAACTGTTCCCAGTGCATCTATAAAGCCAGGAAAGGAGACTTCCTGATGCATACGCTTTTGTATCACTCTCACAAACCCCCTACCTGCAAGCCCACAGGCCACTCATGTGTTCACAATGGCTCCATGTACTCCTTATGCAATGAAACCACAGGCAACGTTTCTTGCTATGACCCTAGAAACCCAGAGAAAGTGAACGTATCCCTTTGGGTAGGTCTCCCAAAGACAACTTTTAGACCCTCACCAGATGGGGACGGGCGCCTCTGGCTGGTAAACTCGACCACAGCCTTGAAGCAGGATAAAGAGAATTATGTTTTAGAGTTCGACATATGTAGCGCCATGGGGATGAGTAACCTGGCCACAAGTTATGGTTCTCAAGCATGGGAAAACACGTACAAAGACAACGAGAAATATCTTTGTTTCATCCCCAGCTACAGGGGACAGTATGCGGACTTAAACACCTGGAGGCCATGTAAAAATTGGTACTGCTCAGGGTGGTCCTGCGCTTGTCGATATACAGGCAACTGGTGGACCCCCCCTAATCTGCATAGTGAGGACCCGGGAGATTGGTATACACCTCCCAGCAATGATACCAAACGGTGTGCCGCCAACATACCCTCTCTTACACATTCGGGGAATAAAATTTGCCTCTCTATTGCCTGGTCGCATCCCAGTATGGACACTTACGGTGTCGGGATCGATGGAACGGGAAAGGATCCCCTCACCTACCTTACGGTCAAAATAGACCCGGTCATTGAAGGAAAACAGCACTCCTTCGGGTGGTCGGTCTATGACAATTTGGCCAAATTAGGAGCAAACCCGTTACCATTCTCGGAGCAGGCTAACAACCTATTCCTAGAGATGGCCGAAGAGGTGGCTAAGTCCCTTATGGTTAAGAATTGTTTTGTTTGCGGAGGCACCGAAATGGGCTACCGGTGGCCCTGGGACGCATGGGAGGCCTCCCCTGAGATGTACAATACCATGTCCCTAAACGGGTCAATCATCGTCCGCAAGAAGCAGTCTCCAGTCACCTGGGCAATCTCCTCGAATCTTTTAGCCCGACAATGCTTTACTAAGCCACACACCAAGATGTCCTTTGCAGCTAGTGCCCTTATGTGTTTAGGGACATGGGAAGGGGGGCTAGGAACTGGAAAGTGGAACTCAACGGCTGACCTCCCCGAGCCCACCTGGTACAATCTTACACATTTACGTTTCTTAAACTCCTCACAGGAGGAGAAGTGGATAGCCCCAGAAAACATGTATTGGATCTGTGGAGCTACAGCCTACGAGTGGCTGCCCGCCAACTGGTCAGGCTCATGTGCCCTAGGCTGGATTAAACCCTCCTTCTTTCTCTTACCACTCACAAACAAGAGACAGCTGGGAGTGCCACTTTATGACCACCTCGGTCAGCCCCGAGCTAAGCGAGAGGGGGATACCGCATTCTCCAACTTCCCCTGTAAAGAATACTCAGAATACAAAAAGGAGGAGGACTGGAGTAATGAATGTATTATTTGCTATTACGGTCAAGCCACCTGGGGCCCGACGGCCAGAGGGTATAGGGACCCCATTTATATGATTAATCGCATTATTCGCTTACAATCAGTTTTACACCTAGCAGGTGAACGCATAGATAAGGCGCTTAATATCTTGGCTCAGACTACGGATAAGATCCGTATTGCAGTATATCAAAATTGCTTGGCGCTAGACTACCTGCTGGCCAGGGAGGGGGGTGTGTGCGGAAAGTTTAATTTGTCCAACTGCTGCCTGGAGATCGATGAAACAGGGTCGGTGGTCAGACAACTCACAACCGAGATGCGGCAGCTCACGTATGCCGCGCCGCAGGAATGGAAAGGGTTCAGCCTGTCTAGGATCTTCGGTAGCTGGTTCCCCAAACTTCCCGGCCTGCAGGCAATAGTGGCGCTGATAGGTATGATCGCCGCTGGATGTGTGATTCTCCCCTGTATCCTCCCCATCTTTGTTCGAACCATCTCTAACAGTCTGTCTATGTTAGTGGAAAGGAGGGCAAGGACTCAGATCTTGACCCTCTGGGAATACCATAAATTAAGGCAATTAGAGGGATCTGACTCGGAATAATGGATCTGTTAAGGTCACATGGGAGTGACATCACAGATCCAAAGGGGGGAATGAGGAAGAAGGAACTAGGCCCCCTGATCTTATCTGTGCTCCAAATCTTGTCTGAGTAACCTTTGCACTTTATATCAAGCTGCCCAGCTCAATGAAATAAAACAGATCATTTAGGGGAACTGCTATATCTGGGAACATGAACCCTAGCTTAACCTTACAGCGCAACTAGCTAAGAAAGGGGAACTGGAATTGCTGTCACAAGAAGATTTATGCAAGATAGACCGCAGGAACGTATAGTTTCACACGGGAACTTATAGTTTCTCACAGGCTGGCACTCCTGACTTCTGCTTCGGTACATGACAAATGTAGGGGTCTTTCCATGTCTGTTTGTGGGCAGGAAGCCCCTTGCCCCTGCAAAAGCACGCAACCCACCAAGGAGGGGCAAGGGGCTGGACTGAAGAAAAACTGCTGTATGATTTCTATAAAAGTAAATGTAAAAGCTTCTGCAAGGGGTTCAGTCTTTCTGGAGATCCATCTCCAGCTGATCCAAATAAAGCCTGTTTCTCTACCTCTTCAAACCTGGTCCTGAGTCTTCTTCCCTTCGGCAGAACTGCTATAGGTAAGCTTTTCCTGCTACATTTCGACTTGAAACTTGAATGAGCAATACTTTTATATCAAATGTGGTTGCATGAATCTGTAGCCAATCTGCATGGTCAGCTTGCCCCAGCATAAGTATGGGCCACTGGCTCTATCATGAGGATAGGAATGTATAACATTGTCTTCTATACCCTATATAGCAACCATTGGGAAGTCAACCTCCATCAACCTTTCTTTGCTATGCATCAAAGGTAGCATTTCATGACTTTATGCCAACTCAAGCATGGTTGTCCTTACAAGTTCACTGATGGAATGATGAAACAATGAGACATTCCCCCTTTTTTACTCTCCTTCTAATCCAAGTGAAGGAGAAACGCTAAAATTGTGGTGTTTGTTTTTCAGTCCAGGAGGGTTAGCTAGAGAAGAATGGGAAGTCATCAGTCAGGGAACCATAGCAAACACAATCTAGGCTGAACATCAGATCATCACTGCAGCTGAAACAGGAGAAGGAGGAAACTGAATCCAGAAAGAAGCTTCTTAAACCAGATTTATTTCCAAGCAGTTTTAATGTGGATATCCATCAGTTAACAGCTGAAATGCAGAAAAGCCCTGTGAGAATATAACCCAGATCTGACCCTTTAACTATCTCTCTCTGGCCCACAGGTCTTGGTGGCAGGGGGACGGGCATCAGTGGAAGGGCAGGGGACAGTGGCGGGGACAGGGAAGATGAGGGCAGTGATGGGAAATGTGGGAAGCAGCAGGAGGGAGCAGCAGGAGTGGCCCTCCATAACAGTCCGAGGGTCTCGCGTGGCCCCATGGGAGAATTAATTACCCACGCCTGGTATAAACTAATTTATCATTCACATTTAGAACTGCAGTAAATCAAGAGACTTGCTACATAAAAATAATAATTGTTTCTTACTGCTTTAGTAATTTAGGTCTTCAAAAAATCATTTTCAAAACTTCATAATCGAAATCCTAGGAAAAGTCTTTCTAAAAGGCAATGTGGATTGTATTGAGAACAGTTCTGAACTTTTCAGGTGCAGCTATGAATTCAGTAGTGTGGTAGAAACTCAAAGAGCTATTCAGTCAATCACAGGATTTTTATTTATTAGTTCTAGGTTCCAATGCTACCTTCTCTTACATGGATCTATTGTGTCCATTTGTTAAAGAGGCTAATTTGGGTTTCTGCTCTTGCATTTTCCAGTATACGGTAAATGATTACTCATCTTTGCTTGAAACTGTTATGGAGTATAGTGGCATAGAAATGCCAGTAATACATTTTAAGTTTTCCCCAAACGTAGGGTTCACATTTACAGTAACTTTCCCCTTAAGACTTTTATCCTCATAGTTTCTCTTCTAAAACTTTCACTCTTTCACACTTCCACACATCCAAATATTATTGATAGACTTTAGCAATTCAGACAAACTCTTGCAGAGTTTGATTCTTTTATATCACTTATGGCTCTTGAAAGGTGCTATAATGAGAAGTAGTGGCAAGTATATGAGAAAAAAAAGATTTTTAAAATCTTCCATAATATCCAAAGGGTATTAATAAATATTAGTGTCCACCCTCAAATTTACTAATGGAATATTAATTAGCTGCAAGATTTCTTTGTTCTTTGTCTTTTGAGATGTGAGCACTTACCTTTCTGGAGTTAGATTGAAATTATCCATCTATTTTATAGATCCACAGAACTGGTGTTCATGATAGTTTTATGTAGATTTGAAATTATATTAAAGTATGTCAGACGTGCTATTTTCACAATATGGAATAAATACTAATCCAGGTCATGTCTGGAAAAACCTCTGTGGTATTCAGCACAAGCATTAGATGGGAAATGATAAGTAAACATGAAGAGCTAATCTATTATGATGTAATAGACTTTTTTCAATGAAAATATACGATTTAATCAAGAGAAGGTTTGATAGCCAAGGGATATACTTGTAAATGGTTTTCTTATGTACAATTATCAGAAAAGTTTAAAGTAGACAAAAGAATTTAGAGTTTTTGAACAATGTAAGATTGACTTTGAAGGATAACTATGTACAAACGACAAGCATGTTAAAAAAATCTTCTTAGTTTTTATCTCTTCCTTTAAGAATTCAATAAAAAATAATGCAAAAAAGGCATTCATGACAGTTTTATTTTATATTCTCCTTCATGGCTTGTGCATCCAGTTTGTTCTAAATTACAAAACTAGGCATTTGTGCTCAGATACTCATAAACCATGGACACTATCAGTAATGGATTTATTTATTTAGGAAATTAATTTGTCACCCATTTCATATCCAATAATTCTTAGACTTGGTGAAGCCCTAAGACACATAGTCCTCAATGTACAATCATAATTGAGCCTGATTTTTTTTGTTGCTAAGTGAAATATTTGTTAAGTGAATTATACCTCATTTTACGACTTTTTGCACCAGAGTTGTTAAGTGAATCACTGCAGTTGTTAATTAAATAATATTGTTGTTAAGTGAATCTGTCTCCCGCTTTGACTTTGCTTGACAGAAGGTCGCAAAAGTGATCAGATGATCCTGGGACATGGCAACCATCATAAATATGGGCCAAGCATCTGAATTTTATCATGTGACCATGGTTGCAAGGGTGAAAAATGGTCATAAGTCACTTTTTTCATTGCCACTGTAACTTTGAACGGTCACTGCATTTATTTATTTATTCATCAAATTTAGATAACTGCTCATCTTACTAATCTCACTCATCTCACTTTGTGTGTCCCCCAAAGTTTGAAGACCCTTTGCTAAAAAGTTATACCAGAAGGTTTCACTAAAGTATATACCCAAAGAGAATCTTGGGTCTCCACAAAAAAATCTGAAAACACACACGCACACACACACACACACACACACACACTTTAATTACTGAATAACAAGATATTTTGAGTGAAAAATACAAACTATTTTCAAACGAATGCCTTTTCTGTTTATACATTTGCCATTTTTCTTGGGTACTAGATATGATTCAAAGCACTTTGCAATAGTCAAAAAATTCAGGAAGAAAATCAAGGGCAGAAAGCTAAAAAAACTTTTCTTTCTTTCTTTCTCAGTTGAGTCTTGAAAAAAGGTTGATCAGCAACATCTGACCGGAAATGCTTCAGGCCTTGGAATTTGGTCCTTTGAGATTCCATTCATAACAAAATTAAAATATTTAAAAGTTGATCAAAATAATAAAGCGTATAGTGGTATATAATATATACTATCCCTTCATAGATCAATTTTTAATACTGCACAAAGTTATTTCTCATTCTTTTTCTAAAGTAACACGAGTTTTATGAAAGTTAAAAATGAATGCTTTATATGTTTTCATTTTTTCAAGTTCCCATTTTTCCATGAAAAAAGCAGGGAAAGAGGGAAAGTGGATAATTGCTTTTACAGGTCTAAATCAGATCTGATGTACATCCCTGAGCTGCACCTCTATCCGAAATGCTAGCGGTTGGGAAAGCAGACCTGTTAAAAAATCCAATTTCTAACATCTTGCAAATCACCCTGTCACTCTAACAGTCATTGTATTATAGTAATAGTCAGGCCTGGATATTCAAAAAACAAGTGGAAAACAGCTGTGACTGCAAAGTGATTAAAATTATATGGCACACACTTCACACAATTAGAGGGAAAACTTTGCTCTAATCGTGTTATTACTGAGTGCAATCCATCAAGGCACAGAATTAAAGTCTGAAATGACATTTTCAGAAGAAACCAAAAGAAAATGAAAAAAAGGTAATTAGTCCCTGCTGTCCAGGTGTACTTAGGCAGAACTCAGAATGTGAATAGAGGCCTGCTCTTTTAGAAGACCATACCTGGGTCGTCTTCCACTGATTTCTCAGGTTAAATATGGTGGTTAAGGCAACTCACTGCCTTTCCCTTAAAGAAGTTGATATGATTTGTCTATACAGAAAGAGGCAAATAATGTGTTACACGCACACACATACACACACCGTTTCCCCAAAAATAAGACCTAACTAGAAAATAAGCCCTAGCATGATTTTTCAGGATGATCACAATATAAGCCCTATCCCAAAAATAAGGCCCAGTTAAGATTGTCAGTGAGACAGATGTATTGAATACTGTATTTCCTCGAAAATAAGACCTAAATGAAAAATAAGGCCTAATATGACTTTTGGAGCCAAAATTAATATAAGACCCGGTATTATTTTCGGAGATACACGGTAGATGGATGCAAAAAGGAAAGGAGCTTGTGCCACAACAGCACAATACTCAGTTTGTAATAGATGAACTTGTGCATAGGCAGCTACAGCAAATCTGGATTATGCCAGAATGATGATGATGATTATGATTATGATTGAAGAGGGTGCTGGGTCGTAGAAATGAACAGGCTCAAGGATCGTTGCAGCAGCTCTTTATTGACAAGGTAAGA
>JANHFO010004392.1:292897-303861 GCA_032468095.1 Pareas carinatus
TCTTTTAAAATTTTCTTTAAAAATTTGCTTAAAAAACCCCTCAGTTTCCCCTTGGCCAGGAACCTTCTCTCCGGGTAGATAGTGGTTTGCAATACATGGGTCACGTTATGCATTTTCTGTGGCCCAGGTAGCAGTGTTAATAATTGATACATATAAGGGAAGAAAAGATGCACATTGCTTCTGAAAAACCAAATATCTGGGACAGACTTAAGGGTGGCACCCTAAGGAAGGAAACTCAGTGAAAATCTGATGCAGAAGGATCTGTCACGCAAATTCAAGTTTACTTTCCTTATAGTCCTGTAGCTTTCCTTTGCAAGACTCTATCAAAAAGCAGTACATTTTTATGCATGCCGCAGAGACATAAAGAATGTCATAAGAAACCCAGTTTGCAGCAATTTCAAAGATCCTAACAGCTAGTACTTGTGAAGCAAAGCAGTATGACAGGAAGTTAGTGAACCAAGGGATGTATCAGAAATTATGTATTCATATCAGCTTGGCATAAAAAGAACACAGAAAAGGCTAATGTGATCAGTATATAAAACAGTAAGTTCCAGAAAACAGGACCAAACTACAATCCATCTCTCCAAAATGCTCATGTATTATGTAATATATTCTTCAATGGTGCCCAGACATTATTCCCTCACATACAGTAGGTATCTGCTGTGCAAGTACACAGCACTCTAATTGTTAGGAAGTGTGTTTGTGTAAATATGCATTCAAATATGTATAAAATAGAGTGGGGATGGATATAACTGAAGGGATACCAGCCACATAAGCTAAACTTTCTTGGGGAAAAAACACGTTATCTTTCCTATTGCCTCATCCAAAGCAGCCACCACATCAATATTGCCTCAAACTGAAGAAGCTTTATAAAGAGGATTGGGCATCTAACTCTGCTTCCTAGTGAAATGGCTGCCATAGGAATGGTGATTAGAAATTCCAGAAGAGAAATGTCAATTTACCACAGAACAGCAAAAAGACAAAGCTGAATACTTTGATTTGCTTCTTCAAAGATGAAGAGGTTGTGATTGAGCTTCTAGGCTGTTTGTGAATTTCTCTCTGCAGCAGTCAACTTCTGGATAAATCTAATTAAGTTCTGACTTCAAAGATATTTATATACGTATGTTGGTGTGCAAATTAAGGCAGACTAAATTTTTATTGAGACAACCTGCCGCTACAGGTACGTCCTTGTACTGAGGAGAAACGAGGAATCTTCTTCAGAACTATGACAAGATTCATTTTTTCCTCCCCACCCCTAATTTATCAACATTTATACCAGAAACACCCAAACTTTTTAGTCAAGGACCTTATCTGTCCTTTCACAAAATATTTAAAAAAGTACCAGGACAAAAAAAGAGATTTCTCTTTTAAACTGAAGCACAATTTAAACCAGAGTTAAGTACATTTAACATTATTTTTCTCCCTCAATTTAATAATGTTCTTCTTGGTTTTCCCCAAAGGTTACCATTTCACAACCATTTTGGAGCGCTCTAAGGGAGTGGCATCCATAGCTTTGGTTGACCAAAGATCATGCCCTATGGTTGTATCACGTTTTGAATGCAACTAGAAAGAGGTGCTTTGAATGCCTGAGAGTGAAAGTATTACACTATGACTCCCTTTTCTGCTTCTAGTCTTGCAGTTCGGTCCCAAAAAAAGGTATGGCTGTTTTAATGACTCATACATGTGTGTTGGGTTGGTCCTTCTGAGTCTTCCAAAGCACCTTTTCCCAATCAGATTCAGCGCATGGCCATCCTTTTTGTGCTTTCCTGCTTCAATGCTCTTTGGGATCTGCAGAACAGATCTCGTTTAGCAATAACATCTGCAGATTTTAAATCTGGTAATGATGCTCTTTTGGCAAATGCCAAGTGATTTTAAAGACTCTTTCAGACATCAGGTTTTGCCTTTCCCAGCTAGCTGTAATTTTATACTGTAATAAGAACTAAGAACAAAACTGATGGGGGGGCTACCATGGCAACAATGAGAGGTACGAGGCCCAAAAACTAATAAAGACTGGTTTTATTGCATATGTCTAGGGGAGACTTCAAAGAAGTCTTGCCAAGAAGAGGTGTCTACAGGCACAAATCACTGTGCTAAGAAATAGCAGACATAATTGTTGTACACTATTATGCTACTCGCAGTTACAATGATTTTGTATACTGTTCTGTATGTTTAATATGTATTTAAAAAACTAATAAGGAACTGTACACTACAAATCTGTGCCTACAGGCTTACAACGATCTCTGTGGCTCAATTACAGATCATCACGAGCTAGGTAATCAGATGGTTTGGGCTATGGCTCTCCAAAGGCCTAGTTTTTGGCCATACTTCTGGGAGTGGTAGTTCAAGCATCTTGAAAGGCAACAACTTGAGAATGTCTGGCTCTTGAGACATATTAAGTGGCAATGTCTAAGCTTCTCTGCTAAAAACTATACCTATATACCTCACACATGAAATCATAGTTAATACAAGGAAGCAACTGCTACTTCAAACATTGCTCTACAAGAGTTCCGTACATTTTGTGAGGCTCATAAGGAAACTTCCAAGGCTATTTAAGTTCTTAGTTGAGTGGCAATGCAGAGGTGCTATCCAAAATGTAACTATCAACCAAAAATAGTACATTGGCTGTTTTCTGCTACATTCCTGTTCCTTTGGATTAGAAACATCTACTCAAGGCATGGTAATGTCTGCTAATAATATTAATTACTTAAATTCCTGTAATTTGAGGCCATGAATTTGAAGAGTCTGTTTAGACCACATTTGGACTGAGTTCTAAATTTAAAATGAGCAAATTACATTTTTTATATTTCCCACAGGTGTTTGACATTGTGTCACAATTCTAAGTTAGCATGGCTGTGAGTAATCATAACAGATTGATTGGGGGTTTGTTAAGTCTGAGCATTTCTCTCCTGAGGACATCTGGGATTTGATGGCCAGTATCATCTACCTTAACCCAAGGAATTATGGTCATACGTACGCAGGCATCTCCAAAAGGATGGCTTTCATCAATATACCAGCATCTACATCTATTTAAGTGGCCATGGAAGACTCTCTAAGGTGAAGATCAGGAAGCAAGAACTACAGAGTCATAATGGGAGTAGATACAAATCATTAGAATTCAAGGTGGGCTGGACTTAGATCTCTTGTGGGCATGAAAGGATTTGAGACTAATGACATCCTTGACTCTTCCTTCAAGCTCAGCCTGGTCATCTCCTACAATTACCTTAATAATTCTTAGTTCCTTTGTTAGGACTTTTATTATTAATTTCCGCCTTTCTTAGACTGTAATCTGATTATAGATTACTCACATATTGTAATTTTTCTTCCAGAAAATGGAACCACACTAAAAATACTCAAATTGGTTGAAAAGTAAGCTTTTAATGAAAATAGAGAAATTAAATTAATAAACTTCCAAACAGCATCACATATTATCTTCTTCAGGAGTTTCCATTTTATACAAGATTATTAGTTCTATGCAACAATTTTAGTATATTTTTGCTATATGATTCTGTTATATGATTATCTATTATGCAAAAACTGAAAAAAATATTTATAGAATATTGTTTAGGAATCACACTGAATGCACAACAGCCTTCTGAAGTGCATTACTATATGACAAAACATATTAATAAAATAGAAACCAATTCAAGAAAATTTTAAAATGCACATTACAATTACATGTAACACTGAGCAAAGATGAAAAAGAAGTATATTTTTCCATATTATTTTTCTTCGTCAAGATTTCCAATTGAGCAATCACATTTGAGGCATTAATTGCAACTTCAAACATCTTCCCATTTAAAACCAGTGCCTAAGAAAAGTCAGAGATGCACCAAAGGTCTGGAGTGCAGGATGTGTTCCTTTGAAGGCCATCAGGAGTGAACCTGCCTCAGCAACAAAGCCTTTTTCCTGCAGTTGTTTTGCTATTTCAATCACATCCCAACGTCCTTCCTCTTGATTGGTGATCATATAGTTAACAAGGTGAGAATAATAAAGTGTGGGAATGCATTCCACTACTAATTTCTCATCCAGGAGCAAAGAAAGAAATTCAGAGTCACAGTTGGAATCATCAACCTGGACAAAAACAAAAGGAAACATACAGATAACATTACTTCTGAAAAATGAACACAGAGTTGTATTTTTGAATCACAGATGGAATGATAATCTTTAAGCTCCTGTGCTGGGTAAGTATTTCATCCTATATACTGAAAGGATATGCTGTGACAGATGTAGCCTACTTTAGTCAACAAGATAAAAATTGATAATATGCCTTTGGTTATGCTTACATATACAGTGATTATGCTTATATATACAAATGATTATGAATGTATCTTTGATTGTAATCACAGTTTGTTTATTGTATGTATGTAGGTACTGAGCATATAGACCAGAGACAAATTTCTTGGCAAAATCAATTCTGATTCTGATATACAGTAAATTGTATATATAAATGTACATTACAAACAAATACGCGCAAAGCACGTTCACAGTGCAGTATGTTCTTCAACACACACACACACAGAGTATATGCTCTCTTACTACAGAATGCATAAGTACAGCTAGGAGCGTAGGTGGATCTGATAAAATATTTCTAAATTGTACAATTTCAGCTTGTGTGATATACTGAATTCTCAAAATATTACTGGTTTAATGATATTTAGAATTTTAAGTTAGGGGTATTTTCAACCATTTATAAAGCACATAAAATGGGTATGTTGGGATACACACAGCATGAGAGCATGTGTAGAATCTGTTGGCGGAAAGGAGAGCAGGTGAAAATTAATGAACAAGTCTCTATAGCTTTCTCCTTATTTGAATGGAAATCTCTACTTCAGTGGCACCCAACCTTTTGGGCACCAGGGACTGGTTCCATGGAGAAAGGTTTTTCTACAGACTGGAGGGGGTGTGGTTTTGCATGTTGCCTGCATCTTGCAAATGGGGCTTGACTTGTTTGCGCGGACCGGTTGCTGGCATCCTACAGATCAGTGCCGGTCTACAGACTAGGGGTTGGGGATCCCTGCTCTACCAAGGGAAAAGTTTTGATCTAATGCTCTGAATATTATCTGAGCAACTTTCTTTGATATCCACTAGTGATTATGCTGATAAGAAAATATGTAAGCTTCCCTGCTTGATGTCATGAAGTAATACAAACCACAATTTCATATGAATGTACACAACTTCCGAGATTCATGCATATTTACTAGATAGCAAGTATTGTTCCTTGTCTGCTCTTGGCATCAGGAATAATATCTTTTCATTCAGAATTTTGAGCTGTTGTACACCCAGAATGGCTCATTAAGTTGAATCCCACAATCAACTCTTCACCTTTAGATTACAGTGTTAAAACTGACTTCCAACTGATGCAAAGGCTTTGAGAACAAGAACAGCAGGTTTGAGTGATTTGCAAATTGCAGATCATATTAAAAACAAGATGGCCATGTTCCAATATAAGCAATCTGTACACTTCATTTAAAAGCACTTTTGCAGAAAGTTAAGCTGTTTTAATAGCACAAAAAAACTCCAAGTTTCAAATCCAGATTTTTTAAAAACCCTAATAAATAGGCAATTAAAGTACTTGAAGTGCTATATACAAATTGCCTGTTTCACAAATGCAATTCCAGAACATTAAATTCTAAATATATGAGTGCACTGAGTAAGACGAATGATATTTGCCCAGTTTGTTTATGGTGTTTGAGAAATAAAAAGACAATGAATTGTTGTTGCTCAACATGTTGATACTTCTGAAGTATAATAGCTGCCATAAAAAAAATCAATTCACAGAGTAGTCAAAAAAATCCTACATCCTCCACGGCTGAAAAAAAAGAAAGTTTCATTTGATCAAACTGGCCAAAGGAAAAGGACAAAGAGTTAACCATAAATGTTATTAGAAAATTGAGTTTTAAGGCAATCAGTGTGTAAAAATGGGAGATATGGATTTCACAGCTTGCATTATGCTATAAAAACTCCTCAGTGGGTAGAGTAGATATTGCAAGGCATTTTCTCTTAATGCTTGCAGGTGTGTAATTATTTTACAACTAGTTTACTTAGAACAATATCAATGTACAATAAAAAAAGATTATGATTTAAGACCAGTTTGGAGAAAGTGTGCAATCTCTTATCTCTTTCCCAAATTGGAGTTACATGTGACGGTTATTAGCCCACAACAAAATGCAAATCAAGTATTTCTTTCATTTTGCTTCGAGCACATTATTAATTCATTTCATCTCTCATCTGTTAACACCCCAAAGTGGATTAGGGAATTTAATGGAAAGCAAAAAAGGCAGCATACACAATTTCATTGCCTATGACTTGGAGAAGAAAGCAAAGTGCTAGCAATACTTAATTATGACCACTTTGTTGCAAAGAAACAGGATGCTTCTACTTTTAATTGTCCTTTATTTTCCCCATTTTCATTTAAAGAATGTAAGAATTATTCCTCTACTACACTACTTTTCTTTCCATTAACACATAATGTTAAGCGGAGGGTAACAATTTCCAACTTTGTGCCATAAAGTTAGTAAAATTTTGTGTTGACATTTATTTGAATAAAACTTTATCTAATAGGTTTTTGATATATGGGTGAATCTCCAAACTTTATTCTCTGAGTGCTGTCCATCTTTGCTGTTTGGCAAAGTGGTTGGCCGATTTGTTGATTTTTGTACCCCCATCGATACATCTTTCTTTCAGTTCACCAAGAGTAGTCAATGACCAAAGATCAACAACAGCTTTTCCTTCACCAATGGCTCCCAACCTTTTGGACACCAAGGACCGGTTTGGTGGAGAGGTTTTTCCGTGAACCGGAGGGGGCGTGGTTTCGTGTGCTGCCTGCATCTTGTGGATGGGACTTCATTGGCTTGCGTGGCTCAGTTTCTGGCATGCCAGGAACCAGTGGCAGTCCACAAAATGGGGGTTGGGGACCCCTGTCTTTCACTGTATACAACTGCAATATTTTCCAAGTTTCTCTGTCTACGACACAAAGACTTTGAAAATGCTTTTGCTGAATATTCCTTTTGGATGGTTGTTTTTAACTCAACTAAAGAGGTGAGATTTTCCCCCAAGTAAATATGGTCCTCTACAATGGCAAGAGAAGCTAACAAGCTTCTTCCTATGTCTTTAATATATTTCAAATGCTAAATTAGTGTTCTGAAATAATGTCAGCTGCTACTACTGTTTTTTTTAGGATTTTAAAGGTTGATGCTTAGATTTCTTTCATCTCAGTCATCCAATAAAAGTGGGAGAAGTGTTACTAAGGTGGAGCAAGAAGACAGAATTCCACCTTTAAGTCATTTAGATGACAAATTTATATGCACGAGATTTTAAAATCACAGCAGAAAACAGTGAAAACCAGAAGATACAGAGTACCAAGAAAAGTGAGTGATTAGCATTAAGAGTGTACAGACAAGACAACACTTGTTTTGGGGGTATAAATATCCATTTACTTTACTTTGTCTATTTCATGAAGAAAAGTTTCTGCTTTTGCAAAGATGACCCTAGGTTTAAGCAGAGAGAAAATGGAATCAGATGCAGACCAAAAGCAAAAGAGACACAACTGCTAATGACCTTAGCTCAATATGGAAAATGCTGGCGATCTGGAATTATAGCACAAGGCATATATTTACAGAGAATGCCACTGGGAAAGAAAAATACTCGGAATATTTTAGATATTTATTAATTTAATCAAACTAATGTTAAAATAGCCACAGGACAGTAACTGTTTCCGAAATGTGAATACAAAGTATGATGCAAATTGTTATAGAAAAATCAAACAAATCCCCAAAGAAGAAAACAGATTGCTTTTCTATCATTTAACTCAAGGGAAGGAAAACAAGTTAAATAACTGGAATGATGCAACTGCTACATGAGTATATTAGCATGGAACAAACATCAAATAAATGAAACTAAACCCATTTTAATTTCTGCAACATTCTCCTTTGGTGTTCTACTTTAACAATTTACCTAAAAAACAACCAAACAATAATTTTTTAAATTCTGGCAATTAATTAGTACTATGTAAACAGCCCACTAATAACAATGATTTATATGCTAGAGTGAGACCAAAGATTTCTTACACAAAATTTACAGAAAGCATAAATATAATTATGGAGATCAGAGAGAATAATTAAGAATAAGCTAGCCCCCTTTTATAGCAAGCTTTGCCCTTCTTGTATCCACTCAATATGAGCATGAAGTAGCTGCTTCTCATCTCCTTTTTTCATTATTGGCAGCCCTCTCCCAAGGAGAAGATTGCTCTTGCAGTTCTATAAGGAATCAATTTACAGTAATCAGATCCTTTCTCTTTTAAAAATACAAGATAAGGAATGCAAATTAGTTTAGCTACATATGTTTGTTATGCTAAAGACATGATAGGAAATGCCTGAAAGCTAGTTAAAAAAATTATGCGTATCAAAGTAACATTCAGAATTTGGGAATTGTTGACTAAAAATTACAGAGCAGGATAGGCTACTTCTGTCTTTATTTAATCAACTAATGGACCCAGGATGCTACTGCAGTTATGGAGAGACACTGATGAAGTACAAAATGTCAGCTGAGATAATACATTCTTAAAACAGTGAAGCTTTTGGTTTAACAGGTGTTTCCCTATCCAACAAATACATATTAGAGTTCAGGACTCTGAAATTGCTTATACAATGCAAAACAGGTATAATTAATATAGGGAAATGAATATATATGAGTTTATAGACATTGCCTTAGCCTGAATACGGCCAAATTCATGCAGTAGATGATATAATTTCAGCATTTCAGTCTTGGTATTTTTTTTGAGCTTACCATAATACCTTCCTAACTACATTTTTTAAAAAAACTTATGACCAATCTTATTGATTCAACAAATAAGTTACCAAAAACTGATTAAATCCACAACTGATGAAAGTATTAGCTATTTATCAGTGAAATTCTAGCTGTCAAATGTTTTGTTAACATTTTAACTAAATGGAAATTTAGAGCAGTTTTATAAACGTACATTTATACATTATCAATATTTTTCATGGTTTTTTTATTAAAAATAATAAATATTTTAATAAAATATATTTCTTTGGTAACAGCATTTTTGGCTAGGGTCCCTGGTGATTAGTGGAGGTTTAACAGTTCACATGTTAAATATGCAATTTGGAAGTCAGAACACTAAATATTATTAATCTTCAACTTACTTGAATTATAAATGAGAGTCAAAACAGATCTTAGCAGAACTATGTTGTTCTGTTGTCTGAAACAATACTAAATGCTATATCCTGATGCTACTGGCAAACCTAACATTTTTTAATCAATTATACTTGAGATTCATTGTCAGAGATGAAGTAGTTATTTCTGATCAGGGAAACACATGTATTCTGGAGATGGATATATAGCAAATACAAAGGTCCTGGAATTTCAGAAAAGCTAGGAAAGGAAGTCAGGCCTTTTACTGCAGGCAGAAGCAGCTGTAATCCTGGTATCAGCATTTCCCTTCACCATTATCTCTTTAAATGTAAACATCCATAAAGCTGTCAGTATTAGACAACAAACTACAAAATAATACATCTGATCAGCAAGCGAGCACTGCATTTCCTCTTGCATATCTGTGGTTGTGATTCTTGCTAGGAAAATCAATAGGCTCTGATTTTGCTTTCCAGATGCTGGTTATGATTCTCTGGTGTAATATAAGGAAGTAGAGAGCTTTAAGAAACAAAAGAGCCATGTTTAAACAGAAAAAACTCGAGCTGACTCAAAAAATTAGCCTGCAACAGGATCTATTATTCAAGCATCGTATAATGTAGCTTAACTTAGGCAAAAACTGAATTGTAAGGAAATGGTAACACCTGAACAGGGGGAAAAACCCAAAAGAGAATGAAAAATCAACACTATGATATTCTTGAAATATTATGAGCTGCTAGGTTCATGTCAATTATTTAAATAGTACAAGAATGTTTATATATTCTGTCTCATCAGAAACATGGAGCATCAAGTTAGTCCTTCAGTCAGACAACGATTTATTCTCTTTGTTGGCTATGAGTATTTAAGAAAGAAAGAGAACAAATTGCTTTCCCTTTCCTGGAGTTACTTGAGCACAGGGATGTATAAAACCCATAAAAGAATTACGGGCAATGTACATTATTTGCAGCAATATATATATATATATATATATTTAAAAGCTCTATTGTAGACACACAGCATAAATATAAATGCTATATAGAATCTGAAATCTGTAAGGTTAATTAACTAACTTCTGCAACCCTAGCCAGCGTGATTAAAGGCAAGTGATACTATAGGTTCTCACCTTATAAATAGGTAATACTATGATCATGTGGCTGGTTTATAGATGTCTCCCTATATGCCATATATTCATATGAAGATATAGTGGTCTGGCCAGGAAGAAGCATGCTGTTTAGAAGCCAGAAGTTAGTCTGCCCTAATGAATCTGGAGCTTCCACACGTAGGATACACAAAGGATGCCCTGAAAGCCAGCAATGAATTCTAATGTACAAAAATGTAATGTATATTACTGTGTTTCATGAATCGTCCCTTTCAAATATTTTGCTCAGCCCCTAACCACCAAGTTTTGCAGTGAGATTTAATAAGATTTCTATTAATCAGAAGTTACTGACTCATCAAGATATCTAAAAATAAATCTACTATGTTTAGTATATTTCAGTCGACACAGAATTGATGAGAAATGGATTGTCTATGTCATACCAGATATAAAGTATTTTGTTATTTTATGTTATATTGTTATATGTTATATTGTTATTTTATATTTTATATTTTATATATATGGCATGAATAAAGTGTTTTGTGACATGAAATGTGTTTTATGACATGATGATTGTACTTTATAACATGATGACATGATTAATGTACTTTATGATTGTGATTGTATTCATGATTAAGACTGTAGTTTGTCGATTGCAGCTTATATGTACATGACAAGATGAATGTACTTTATGATTATGAATGTATCTTATGATTGTAAT
>JANHFO010004392.1:321308-334493 GCA_032468095.1 Pareas carinatus
AAGTACAGGTATTTATTTTTGCTTGCAATTTACTTTATTAAATTTACCAGATATAAATTTTAAAAAGTTCCCAGATAAAAAGTTAAAAATGTAACAAAGATAATTTAAAAGATGTTTTCTAGATATGATTTTTTTGAAGGCTGTTTTTTTCACTTATGATGCTCTCTCATGGAACCAGCATAAATAGCAACATTTCAGAATAATTTCAGAATAACAGAGTTGGAAAGGACCTTGTAAGTCATCTAGTTCAACTCCCTGCTCAAGCAGGAAGACCCTATATCAGTTCTGACAAGATGCTGTCCGGTCTCTTCTTGAAAGCGCCCAGTGATGCAACATCCACAACTTCTCAAGGCAAGCTGTTCCATTTGTTGATTGCTCTCACTGTCAGAAAATGTCTTATTTCTAGGTTGAATCTTTCCCTGATCAGTTTTCATCTATTGTTCCTTGTCTGGCCTTCAAGTGCTTTGAAAAATAGGTTGACCCCCTCCTCCTGGCAGCCCCTCAAATATTGGAAACACTGCTATCATGTCACCCCTGGTCCTTCTCTTCACTAGACTAGCCATGCCCAGTTCTTGCAACTGTTTTATTTTCCAACCCCCTAATCATCTCTGTTGCTCTTCTCTGCACGCTTTCTAGGGTCTCAACATTTTTATAGTGTGACCACCAAAACTGGATGCAGTATTCTAGGTTTGGTCTTACTAAGGCTTTATAGAGTGGTATTACTACTTCACGTTATTTTGATTCAATCCCTTTGTTAATGCAATTTAGGATTGCATTGGCTTTTTTGGCCACCATGGCAAACTACTGCGTCATATTTAATTGACTGTCTACTAGGACTCCCAAGATATCTCTCACAATTACTGCTATTAAGCCAGGTTTCACCTAATCTGTATGTGTTTTTTCTTTCCTAAGTGTAAGACTTTACTTTTCTCTACCTTGAATTTCATTTTGTTAGATAGGGCCCAGCATTCAAGTCTGTCGAGATCCATCTGGATTTTGAGTCTATCATCTAGGATGTTGGCTATTCCTGTCAGTTTAGTATCATCTGTAAATATGATAAGTTCTCCTTCTATTCCCTCATCTAAGTCATTTATGAAGATAATGAAGAGTACTGGGTCTAATACAGAACCCTGTGGTACCCCACTGCTTACTTCCCTCCATGTAGATGTAGTATCATTAAGGACTACTTGTTGAGTATGGTTTGTCAGCCAGTTACAAATCCATCTGGTAGTGATGCTATCTATCCCAATTTTTTCTAGCTTACCAAGAAGTAGGTTGTGGTCTACTTTGTCGAATGCCTTACTGAGGTTTAGATATACTATGCCCGCAGCATTTCGCTGGTCTATTAATTTAGTCACTTTGTCAGAGCATGAAATGAGATTTGTTTGGCATGATCTGTTTTTAACAAACCCGTACTGACTACTAGTCATACCTTTATTTGTCTCTAGTGGTTCACAGATCTGTTTTTTATTATCTTTTTCCAGTGTCTTTCCGGGTATTGATGTTAGGCTGACTGATCTGTAGTTTCCTGGGTCTGTTTTTTTCACTTTTTTGAAGATTGGAACCACATCAGCTCTTTTTCAGTCCTCAGGTAGTTCCCCGGTGTTCCAGGATTTTTGAAAAATATGGTACAATGGTACTGAGATGACATCTGCCAGCTCCTTTAGAACTCTGAGATGTAATCTGTCAGATTCCGGTGATTTATATTCATCAAGATCAGATGGATGTTCTCTTACCATTTTCTTGCTTATTTTTATTTCTAGTCTGTCTTTTACAGTTACAGTTTTGGTAGGTTGGGCTATAGTTTCTTTTTGCGTGAAGACCGATGCAAAGAATGAATTAAGCAGCTCTGCTTCCTCTCTACTGCCTGTTACTTCCTTATCATCTTCTTTCTTTAGTGGACCAACTGTTTCCTTGACTTTTTTCTTATTATTTAAAGTTTGAAAGAAACTTTTTAAAATTCTCTTTGACTTTTGCTGCTAGTCTTTGTTCATTCTGAGCGTATATATTTAAACATTTTAAGTGTTCCTTTGTGGTGTTTTTTCCATTACACACGATCAGTGTGTTCAATAAGCTACTTGAACATTTAAAACAGTATTTGTTAGAGAGCTCTGATAAAAGTAGTGTAACTCTAGAACAAACTTCACTTGGAGAAGATTTCACACTCAACTATTTCCAGTTGAAAGATAAAATAGGAAATGTTTTACACCACCTGTTTGAGATTCTGAAGAGCCACTACCAATCAGAATCAATAACACTGGGCTAAGTGAACAAGAAATCAAGCCTGAAACAGAACATTTGTTTCATGTGATTCTATTTGAGTTCTATCATCATGATAGATGAGCCCTGACGGTGCAGTGGTTAGAATGGCAGGCAAACTCTGTCCACAATCTGGAGTTCGATCCTAATGGGGCTCAAGGTTGACTCAGCCTTCCATCGTTCCAAGGATGGTAAAATGAGAACCTAGATGGTTTGGGGCAATATGCAAATAATGCTTCTACACTGTAAACTGCTCAGAGAGTGCTTTAAAACTCTATGGGCGGTATTTAAGCCTAAAATGCTGCTGCTAAATGCTATATGATATAATAAAGGGGGAGACCTCTTTTGGCCAATAACCATTTTTGGAATTTGGGGGAATTTATTTTACAATGGTGCCTTGGTACTTGTCAGTAATTTGTTCTGGAAGATGCATTGAATGCTAACACTATGTGACCTGCTATTTCGGCCAGAAGAAATAGTAAGTCATAAGGCAGCATCCTTACCTCAGCAAGTTCTTCCTTGTATGTTAACTATTGCTAGAAAGATGAGTGTTGGGATAAAACCTCTGCTTCAAAACAATCGAATACCAAATTCGACAAGTTTTGAAGCAGTTGAGTGCCAAGATATGACAGTAATGCTCTGACAAAATAATTAACACAGTTGACATAAAGGAAGTGATGAAATAGCTATTTACCAAATGGCAAACTGGTGAAAGTACTTCTCTACATTAAACTGGCTTGAATAGTATCAGAATATTAATGTAGAAAAACTCCTCTTCGTTTAAAATAACTGTGAGGATCAAAAGCAAAATAGAAATGCTCTTTTTAAGGTTTTATTTTGTTCAGAACAACACTTTCAGACAGAAGGGGCAGGAGAGAAAAAGTAAAAAGTGGAAAAGATTATTTATTTATCAAATTGTACCTCAAATACTGTACTTTCAGATGACTCAGAGAAAATAATGAAAAGCTAAAGAATGGAGAGATGTCTTTGAACATAGGTGTAAACCCACATACTTTGGTTAACCTTAATTACTAATAAAAATTGCTGGCTGAAACTGATTCTGCCTTTCTTTGGAAATATAATTTATTCTAAATCCTTATTTCAATATTATATGGTTCTTTAAAATGATTATTATTTTAAAGGTTTAACAACCTCAAAATCTATAGCAAATAATAAAGGAAAACAAATAAAGACATGGAATTATTTTATTAAATGAGCAACTCTAAAAATATCGTATTGCTTGAAAATCATCTTTTGTCAAAAATGGTACAAATGTTGACAAACATCTCAACAATTTATTGTTGCAAGTCAGATTTACCTTTTACTTTTCAGCATTACACAATTCTTTTAGTTAATCCTATGTCCCCAAATATACAGTTCTTAATAATCTGAATAAATATACATTGCACATGTACAATGATCAAGTGAAAACAAGACATGTCCAAACCGACTTCTGGTGGACAGTGCAGCGGCGACACAGCAGACTCGAGCGGCTCCCGCGCTGAACTGCCTGACAGCTGGTAGACTGGTTCGGTTCCATGCCTAGAGCTGAACCTAAAGTTGCCCCGGAAAGGCAACAAAGGGGGGAGATTTTCCGCAGCCCCGGGGGAGGCGGTGACCGCCCTGGGACTGGGAAGGAACTCCTCAAAAGTTCTGTCATTCTGTGCTGCGATCTTCGCAGCGTTTAGCCACAGATGGCCAGAAGCAAAAATGAAAGCAGTTTGGAAACAAGCCACAAAACAGCCAGCAATCAACAGCTAGCCATCTGGGTGAGTTTTTCAAAATCCTACCCCAAAAGACTATGCTAACTGATTAAAACGAATTTTAAAAAAGTTAATACCCTAAAGAGGAAAAAAATGACAACCAAAACCGGAAGGGATTAATTATAAAAATTAAAAAGCTTTGGACTGAAATAAAATGTCTAGAGGTGGAATGTCCTTCTATCCATATTAAAACTTATAAGATATTGCTTCCATAATACAAGATTGTAAAATCTGTAAGATCTTGTTGGAAATACTTTAAAAAGAAGAAAAATCTGGTGGGGAAGTGAAAGTGGAAAGTGAGTGCCTTACTTTGACCTTGGATTGCAGTTGCATTGTTGGTTCCAGTGAGAAAGAATAATATTTTGATTTACAAAGAAATGAAACCCCAGGATTTGTTGCTAAGTAAAATATAAAGAAGGACAGTTACAAAAAAATTTAAATGATTTCACAAATATTAAAGTGTATGAACGAAATGATGATGACATTTATGGATAGATTTATGGATATACAGAAAGCTAATTTTAAAAAAAACATCACAAAAACAGATGAAATGTGTACATAAAAGCCAAAGGGAAAAAATAGAAATAAAGAAAAGACAGATGACTGCAGTATGGACAACAACTGATAAACTGGAAGTATAAGAAAGAAAACAACAAGTTACTGGAGTGATGGTTATACTTAAGAAAGAGAACTTAAATTAAAAATTAAAAGGAGGTTCAAAAAAAGGCGTAAGGTTCTAAAAGAGAGAGTAGCAACCACCAGCATGAACATCAAAAGAAGCAAGCAAGAAAAACAAATCTACAAAGCAGCTTTAAAGAAACGTAAGATATCAATACAGAAATCCAAGTAAGTTTGGAAAAAATGAGGAGAGGAATAGTGGAATAGTTCCAGAGATGCAGATAAAAGATAGACACATATGTGGAGATTATGGGAAAAGTTTGGACAGATAAAAATATCATAAAATGAAAACCTGAATATGAAATTTAAAGTTCTGTCTTAATGAATAAATATATGGCCTAAAATGTTATATAGAATAGAATTTTTTTCTCTTAATTTTTTAAAAATTGCAAAATTAAGAATTGAATATGAAATTCAAAGTTCTGTTCTATTGAATGATTAAGTATATCAGTTAAAATGTTATATAGAAATAGAACCTTTTTTCTTTTTTACATTTTTTGATATTGAGTAGTGATTTATAATAAATGTTGGATAAAAGAAGAAGATAAGCAATGTTTAAATAATAAAATGGGTAATGTTGTATGGAACAAAATGATAAATTTGATAAATGATAAGTTTGTTATGTTTAGACAAGATACATAAGATGAAGTATAATTTTTTTAAATGTAGTAGGCTGTTTAAGAAATATAGAACAATATAATTAATGTGTAAGATGCAAAGGTTTAAAAATGAGAATTTTAAAGACAAGAATATGTTAAATAAATGGAACAAAAACTTTGGAACCCTATTGGCAAATCAAGATATTAGATAAGTGATTATTGATGTAATTAAAAAACCGTTATGCTAAGGATATGAATATTGATATAAATTTGTACTTCAAATGAATTAAATGTAAATCTTCGAATTTTACTTCTAAAACAAGGTATCAGCTTAAGTAAATAATGATATATTTTTTTAAAAAGACTATTATGTCAAGGTTGTAAAGAGTGAGAAATTTGAGGATGTGTTATAAAACAGTAGGATATTTAAAATTGAACTTTAATATGAAAAGGCTTAACATGGATTTAAATGTTGATGAAAAATAGATAAATTTGCTATATTTTAGTGATATGGAATTGATAAATGTGTTATTATGTATTGATTTTTATACAATGTTTTATAAGATTGGGAGTTATTAAAGGTTCAGGATTTTTAAAATGGATTGATAAATAAGATAAATTTTAAGGTAGAAGATATGGAGAAAAGAAAACCTGGATAGATAAAAATATTTTAAATGAATGCAGTTTTAATTCTAGAACTGTACTAGTAAATCAGAACAGGAGCTTAAAGGACCATTGATATGAAAGACTGATATGATGAGGCAAAATTTGAGATTTTTGAGGAGGTTATAAAAATATAATACTATTTAAATGGTTTAAGATGTTTAAAATTGTTAGTTTGTTATTCTTGTAGTGATTTACCTTGAATGTTTTACAAAATATGAAATTATTTGAAGTTTTAGGAAAATGGATTTAAAAGTTGTATAGATAAGAGATGGAAGGAGTAGGTGTGAAATAGTATTAGTGAATTTGAAAAGTACTGATGAAAGCAATTTGAAAAGTGATGTTGATGGAAATATATATGCACATTGTTTTTTATTTTTGTTTAAAAATAAATTCAAAATTTATATACAAAAAAAAATTCAGATGGTTGGCAACTGGTTCGTATTTATGACCGTTGCAATACCCTGGGGTCATGTGATCATCTTTTGAGAACTTCTGACACGTAAAGTCAATGGGAAAGCCAAATTCACTTAACAACCGGGTTACTAACTTACTAACTACAGTTCTTCCCTTAATAACTGTGGCAAGAAAGATTGTAAAATGGGGCAAAACTCACTTAAACAACAGAAATGTTGGGCTCAATTGCGGTCGTAAGTCGAGGACTACCTGTATTGATGCAGGTATACCTGAAGATGGAATAAGTCACCAGAAAAAAACAGAACTAACCTTTAGTATTAAAGAGATTGTAGAATGATGTAAACTGATACAACAGCTTGAGTTTATTGATATTTGAGGAACTATGCATCCATTAACAAAATGCTTTATATATTATTTAGGTAACTTGGCAAAAGAAAAAAAAGTTAAATATTTAGATACACTGAATATTCTGAATTATCCTTCATGGATACTAAATATTTGGATTCTCCATTGCAAAATTAGAGGCAGATTAGGTTTTCAAAATTTATTTAGAAAATTTATATAGCTACCCACTCACTTTCATATAACAAATTCAGATATATATTTTCTTGGATATTATGTGGATTCCTTTTTCTTATACTGTAGAATGTTAAAAGTGAAAGAAATAAAATTTAAAGTGAGAGTGAGAACTAAAAGATTTCATTAGGCCAATTTCCATCCCACTGACTGAAACCTCTAGAACCATCCTTTCACAAAGAAGAGGAGCCACTGTAAGATACTGACTCACCACCTTCCAATTCTGGCAGGCAATACTCTAACTTCTAATGGAGATTTCATGAAATGAATCTCATTGGCTACATTTATATAATCATACACAAGTAAACGAAGTTCAAGACCCTCATGGTGCTTTGCTTTCCTGCAGAAAAATAACGCTCAGGACAACATCTGCCTGAATTCAAAGAGTATACTAAATTAACCATTTAAGTAGCTAACCTAAAAAATCTCAATAGATAACTGACATCATAGTATCTACAGGTAATCCTCGAGTTACGAATGTAATAGAGCCTGCCAATTACATTCATAACCTGAGGATTTGTTAACTGGATCACGTTAAATGAACGTATCCCTCCCTGTTTTACCCAATGCATTCGCTAATCGAACGTGCAGGTCGTTAAATGCACATGAGGTATCCCAAGATGGGGAACACCAGGAGAGGCCTAGTGCTTCTGCGATACCTTATGCTTCCTCCACCCATCCTGTTCCACTGTGGCTCCACAGGCCCTGTGGAGACTCACTAACTTTTCAAAGATCTCAATGATCAAGCAAGCTGTCTCCTTTCCAGCCTCTATGCCATGATTTCTTTGCCTGCTCCCAGCACTCCAAAAGCGGACCAGTGAAAGCAGAGGCAAAGCGAGACAAATGTGTACTGCTCAGGTTGGCTGATTCACCGAGGCCGCCTGCGCAGGACACCCGATCCACTTTCGAAGTGATGGGCAGCCTCGGTGAGTCTGAAGGAGTATGAGATCGTACCCTCAAAGGCTTCTGTTCTTCGTGCTGGAACCTTTTGTAAAGGGATGGAAGGCTTCAGGGGAACAATCTCACGCTGCTTGAAGCCTTCGGTCCTTTTGCAAAATCTTTTGGAGTGGAGAATAGAGGCGTGAAGGAGTGCGAGACTACGTCCCCAAAGGCTTCTGCTCCCTGCACCAAAAGACTTTGCAAAGGAGCGGAAGGCTTCAGGGGAGTGATCTGATGCTGCTTCAGGCCTCCATTCCTTTGCCAAAGCTTCTTCAAGCAATAACATTTACATAGTCAAATGCCGAAAGCTGCAGAATATAAAAAGAAGTTATCTGCAAATTTTGCTGATTGACAAAAACAGAAAAAACTGTTTTTTTTGAAGAAGGAAAATGGATAATCAGAATAAAAGGATGGAGAAAGACCCATGGTAAATAAATTGTCTGTCTTTTAATTATTTATTCATTCAGAAAGCAAAATTTTTAAAGTTTCTCCTATCAACTTGTGACATTTTCTACCAGAACTTCCATTTATTTTATTCATTTCACAATGCTTCTTTCTAACATGTTTTCGATCATGTTGTTGCCAATCTGTGATTCAAGGTACACTTGTGGGAGAAATCAGGATCTTAGTCCATGAAAATAGTCAACTCGTTGGTTTATGTTTAGTTTCAAGAAGCCTAATGTTCTACTTTGCAGTCAACTCGGGTTGCATCTCTATCCCTCCTCACATTCCTCAAAACTAAGTGCATACATACTTGAAGAAGAAATTTGGGAGAAATTTGCCTCCACTCTCTTTTCCTCAGACATTTAGTCTAGTTTTGGTTTTTAGCCTTACACTGTAAATCTGCACTTAATTCTTGTTTTGGGACACAATCTTTATTTGAAAATACAGTACTTAATCCATACTAGTATGTGTAAGCTGTTCAAGTGGCAGGGCTTTTCAACCTGTTCTCTTAGATATGCTTCATACTCTTGCTTTTACCTGGCCAAACCTGGAACCAAGCCATATTGAGCAGAAAATAGTTTTCTCTCGTCTGTCTTCAGCAATAACTCTCCTACAGCATAAGGCACTGCTTCTTTTTAATATATTTTATTCACCCACAAATCCGTTAGGAATAGTCTTTTAATATCTTCCTTCTCAATTTTTTTTTCCTTTTTGAGAGAGAAGGATGTGGAGCGGTCTTTAATTTAAACCTTTCCTATTTTCTCCAAACAGCTGCTCTTATTCTCCTGTGCTAGAGTTAATCCATTTGAGTCAAAACGTCACACGAATAGCAATGCAGCATACCAAAGCACTTGCTGTTAATTTCAAAAGTACACAAGGAAGCAAATTACAAAAGGAGGTTCCCTAGAAAAAATTGACTAGATAATAATAATAATAGATTAATAATAGCTGTGTTTGCTGACTACCAAAGTAAAAAAACTGTTATTTCATTAAATAAGAAGTATCATACGCGGCAATCACTACAGGTGACTTTTCTTGGTCTAATACAGACTATATTTTGAATGACTAATCTGGGGTTTGATGAAACACACAATTAAATAATAGTAATAAGATGTGGGACTTATGACGTTCAAGTTATCAGAAATACCACCGCCGCCCATTTCTGGCAACATGCATCTTTTTACTAGCACTAAAAGACTATATATCTTTATTTGTATAAATAATGCTTGTTATATTCATTGATAATATTTCAACTTGACAGATTTTTTCAAATAAAAAGAAGCAGCAGGTAGCATGTGATTTATATTTGAAGCAATACTGCTGTAGTCATTCTAACAAGATAAATGGGAACATAATACCAGCTAGAAGACACCAACCTGTCTGAAAGTGCTGAAATAATATAAGCTGACAGTTTAAGTTATCATTTCATAAAAACTTCAAAATTTATTTAGCCTATGTACTCTTTTTATACTCCATCTCTCGAAGAACTGGTGCTAAATTAGAAATGACTTTTTGGAGCAAGTGACATTTGGAATGTAAATTTTAAAAGTTGATAAATTAAAAAAAAATCAGTTGAGGCCTTGGCTTCAAATGGTAGGCAAACTCATTTTTCAGATGACTATCTTCCTGAAGGGAATCATTTATATTTAGTTCCTACAACATCTGAAGGATACAAAGGTAAATAATGTTTCATGGAATACAAGTCTAAGACCTTATTATAGTAATATTGGTATTTCAAAATTTATCTTCATTCTAGAGTTTTATATGGATTTGTGAATAGGTTCATTGGGCTTTTTCCTGGGGAAAGTAATAGTATGCACAACAAACAATGTAATGGTTCTTTTGGAACTAATAACTTGAGGGGTATAGCAAGATGGATACATGAGGTGTCTATTGAGAAAGTTTGCTGTCAAATAGAGTACACATACAAAGTGGAAGTTTAAAAGCTACAGGTCCACTGGTAGGTATGGAACTATCTGATTCTATTAAAACATGGGCAATATAAGAAAGAAAGACAGCCAAAAGAGAGAGAGAGAGAGAATGAATAAAAAACTGCATGAGGTAAAAAAAAAGTTTCAAACAGTGTTACAGAAGTGAGAAAGGATAGGACATATGCACTGTGAAAAGAACAGATTCTTGACAAAAAGCTACAAAACTGCAGGTTTCTGAATAGGGCATAGAATGGGAATCTGAAATTAAACATATAGATGTGTGAAGAAAACATTTCAAATTTGGTAGGCAATTGGTATGGACAACAAAACCAGAAAGTATCTGAAATCTGCTGACTATTTGCATGAGCAAAAACACAGTTTAATATAGCATACAAGATAGGAAACAAATGTAGAATACTTTTTGTTACCGTTTGTCAGTCCTGCTCATAAGCTGGCTGCATTTACTCTGCCACAACTCCTTTCTGGTTTGGGGGATCCACAGAATCATTTCCAAAACTGTTTGATTTAATCCAGGTTTTTACAATTCATTTAAATTTCATGCATACTCTTACTTAGCAGCTGTAATCAAGTTTCACAATATACTCTCAAAACTCTTACCTGTTTTCAGCACTTTTGTGGACAGCAGAGACAACTTCTTCCAATACCTGAAAAGGATCTTTCTGAAAAGACTGCTGATCACCAACCTCTTCACTGTCAAATGAGTAAAACAGAAAGATGTTTATTTGGAATCAATGTTTCAGAAATCCCATGGCCTACATGTTTAAACATTTTGTGCTGCTTATCAAACACTAAACATATAAAAATTACATAGAAGATACTCTGATTGAATTTATCATAATTTGGTTTGCTTAGTTTTGGTTTGGTGTGATATGTGAATCCAACCATATGTTATCATTTAGTAAGATGTATTTGTCCAACAAGTACTTGAACTTCTCCAACAAATCTTGTTTAAACAAGCCATGATTTAGTGCTACTATGAACTCAACTTTCATAACTGGCTTTGAATTCAACATTCATAACTGGCTTTCAAAATTGTCATAATAGTTTTTTAAAAGAGAGATTAAGACACTAGATCCCCTCTAATTAATAATAAAAATATTTTTATTATTGCTTTGTTGGTTCAAAATCTTGAGTAATTAAGCATCTGAAGGGTTATTAAGGCTTGTCTCCCAAGAGCCATAACAGTCACAACAATAATAATAGAGATCTCCACAAGATTCTTGGCTTCAACTCTGTTAGGACTTTTTCTGGCAAAAAATCACTCAGAGTATAATTTTCATTTTTTAAGCATAGAAACAAGCTTTACCAAGGTTTCTGAACTGCTTTTATTGCATAAATAATTTGGCTCTTGGCAAAAGGGAAAGATTTCCGATAGTAGGACCTTTGCAAAGTAAGCTATTGATAGGATCCTGTTAATCTCAGTTTAACAGGTGCAGATTTAAACATTACTATCCACTTAATAGTTCAATATTTCATGGGTGGAACTTCAGTATTTTATGCTTAAAGTAGATTTACTAAATTAATTTGCTACTTGGTACTATATAAACTCTATTTCTGAATCCATTATATTGTAGTATCTTATATGCACTTTTATCAATTAATGTTTCAGAAACATCTGAGATTTTAGCCATTTCACTGTTGCAGGTTAGTTTTTATATTTTCTCTTCCAATATTTCTCTTATGCTTTTATGATGCTATGTGACTAATTTCCTGCTCTATGTATAAACTCCATTGACTAGCTATGTGTGATAGAAAAGACCATTGAACCATTGTTTACTATTAAAAAGAAAGTAATATATTTCAATTCATTCTTTAAAAAGTATTACGTGAGACACTATCTAGATTGTTAAGCTATTTTCATCTTAACATTCAGTCAAATAGTTAGAAACCCATCAAATGGTTGATATACTTGTGGTCATGCCACAGTTAATGCCACTTTATAATCTAAAAAATGTAACAAAAACTATAACTAATAAGTAGTTGGTATTATTAATGAAGTGTAAGTTTTCATGGCTCCTATTTACTGATGGCTAATGCTGTGTAAGAGAGTAAATATACACTGACATTTCTATTGCTTCTCTAATAAGTATTCATAAACATTCAAATAATTTAAATGAAAAGTGTTATCAACTGTCATCTACTTAGCCATTAGTTATTGGTTGTGGGCATCCTGCTCTACTAAATGCAGTCAGTATATAAGGAAGTGACATCTGCTACCAACTTCAGTTTCAGAATTGCTCTGAAGAAACCCACAGCTGGCAAAATACAGCATATATTCACTGCCTTGCATGGCATTATTCAGAGATTCTTTCACCAAATGTATATGTCACAACCATCAGTAAATATGAATGCATTTGAAACTAAAAGCTAAGAAGATAAAGATCTTCCTAAAGCTGTACATTAGTTTATTAAATTCCTTTATGAAAAGATAAAAGAAGCCTATTGTGTGCAATTCCACTTTATAAAATATGAGGATACACAAGGAATCTGGAGAGATGGCATTACTTTGTTCTTACAAAAATATCAAATATAATAATTTAGACTACTTTTCATTAAACCCTCAAATAGAATTCAGCTAATTCTAGGGTTCATCTTTTTTACTAGATACCAACCTCCCTCGTTTCCTTTAAATGTGCTTTTTAAAAAGTATATTGGTGACTTTTGTAAAGACTTATTGGTTGAAACACCATAAAATATTTTATATTTTAATAAAATAAATAAAGCACCAAACTTTGAAACAAACCCATGAAAAGAAACTGATGTATGGCATTAAAAGTATTTGCTTACATACATGAATTTTCTTCAAAACAAAAGCAAAAACAAAACAAAGGCAAAGGCAAAGGCAAAAGCAATGCAAGGAACTTACACTAATCAATAATTGTCTTCTTTAAAAAA
>JANHFO010004392.1:334593-346525 GCA_032468095.1 Pareas carinatus
CACTAATCAATAAGTGTCTTCTTTAAAAAAAACATTATTATAAGATTACACTGTTTCAATTACATTTAACAATATAGTCTTAAAAGTTCTGAAACGCATAATTTAACTTACCTCAAAGCAGCTATCACTCTAATTAGAGCTGTCTCAACAATATCCTTGGGTGAAAGTCCTAAATCTCCAACAGCAACATCCAGTAATTTTTTTATCATGTCCAAAGGTTGTCCATCTAAGCACATTGTTACAGCTTGCTCATGGATTCTTTTCTTTTCTGATCGGGATATATCATATTGATAGCCATATTCTCGCAGAATTTTCTATAAGGAGAAACCATTTAATTGTAAGGAAGTTTTAAGTCACAATAACTCAATATTTATTTCTGAAATTCAAATTTCATTGCTAACATGGAAATAACTTTTTTAGAGATAATGAAAACAAAAAGCTTCAAACTTCATTCCAATAAATTATGTCAAACATCATTATTCCCACCACAGCACAAAGCTATCTCATAATGGTAACCTTATAATACTATATTAATGGTATTCTATTCTGTGTATGTAAAAAAAAAACCCACAACTTCCTTTTCCATCTTACTTTTTATAAGTTTAATAATAATAAAAAATTACCATCAAGCAAAATTATTGCAGGATCCAAATCTATCATAACACCGTCCTACTAGACAGCTAATAAAGATAAATACAGGTGATCCTCTTTTAATAATCACTTGTTCAATGACCATTCAAACCTGAGAGAGCTGAATGAGGGATAGTTACAATTGATCTTGAAGTTCTGTCTGTCACAGCACCCTGGGGGGGGGGGGAGACACATGATCATGATCTGGGAGTTTGGCAATCAGCCTGGATTTCCAACCACTGCAACATCCTGCAGTCATGTAATTGCAATGTGCAACCTTTCCTGCTGGCTTTCCTTCAAGCAAAGTCAATGGGGAAGCCAAAAGAAAGTTGAGAGTTACAATCACAAGGTCCTTGTTTAATGACCCATGTGGCCCTCGCTTAAAGATGGTGACCAGGGACTGCCACAACTGGCATTACTAAGCAATGCAGTCACATTATGTTGCACTTTAAGACAGTATCACTTAGTGATAGAAGTTCTGGTCCCAATTACCATAGGTAAAGTGAAGAGTACCTTTATAAGTTTTCAAAAGAAATTAAAAATTGTGATTCTGTCACCTGAATTATTTCAGTGTGAAATTAAATCTGGCTACTTTTATGGTACGTTTTACAGAATGAAACAAAACTAGATTAAGGTGGATGGGGAAATGAATTTAGAAAGCTAGTGCACAGAGTTCCTGTTATATATGACATATAATCTTATATTGGTTCCGCTAAATGTTTTTCACCTACCTGGTCGCTGGTTTTCAGGTAAGAAATGAAACTATGACTAAGGGTTTCCAGATGTGCAAGGGACTGCTGCAGATGATTCGAAACATGTTCATAAGTGATTTGCTTATGAACCACACCTTCTGTGAGGTCTGCCTCAGAAGCCCTTTTCCCAGCTTTTTCTGCTAAATGTTTCATTGATTTTATGGCTTTCTTGGTCATCTCTAACCGGGAGTCGACTGACAACTGAGAAAAGATAATGCTCAATTCATCATAAAGTGTCACTAGCATTTATAGTCAAGTGGTGCTTGAATGCACATGAATGGGGATAGAAACAACTGAGTAACATACGTACATTGATTGAAAGATTTATTTTTAGTAAAGAACCAAAATGTGTTAAATATAACAGTACATGAGCAAGAAAAAAAATTGTTTCTGAAAAGAGCTTTTACTTTCAAAGTCTAAGCCCATGCTACTTGCTTTTTCATGCTTATGTTTCTCTTGAATGATTCCATTATCTAATTTTAAAAAACATTTAAAAACACACACAGACAAAACTATTCCCTTCCTTATAATAGCCTGTAGAAATCTTAAAGTGTAAGGCTTCATTCTTCTGGTTTGACAAATGCCTCTGAAATTATCTGTTGAAGCATTCCACTTAAAACAGCATTTTGAGTCAAGAACTCAAAACGATTAACAAGTAAATATGCAGGCAGTAGGATTGAGCAATCCCATTTTTTCTCTGAATGAGTTTTCAAGCATCTACATATTAGAATTTTCATAATGTTATTAAGTTTGGTGGCTACAGATTCTTCTACCTCAGACAATTTATAATTTCTCAGAGGGGAAAAAATGAACTGTATCTCAGGCAGGGAACTCTTCCAGATAACTTTTTTTAAAAAAACAAAGTTTTTCCTCACTGATCCACAGATAAACTTTTATAGTTCTGAACTCTCAATGTAAGTTTGTGTATCATGAAAGCCATGGCTTGTTTGGCCATGGTTATAATTAGATGGATTCACATAACATACTAAGCCATTAAATGTTCATACAGATTATGGGTTACTGTAAAGTGTAAATTTAGTCATTATATCTATAGTGAATATCAATATTTATTTTTACTGTAAAATTAAAGCACAAAGTATTTCAAAGTATTGTAGAGAAGTGTATATAGATAGCCATCTTTGTTTTCGCAGATTTTCACAGGTACAGGTATTTAGGTCTAGGTGTGTTCGGTTTTTTTCCTGTGTAGGATTGAGAGTACCTTGGCGACGTTTCGGTGAGGCCTAACTCGCCATCTTCAGGTTGGTGCTTTTGGCTTCAGGCTAGCATGAGGACTACTTCTACTTTCTCTAGATCAGGAACCCCAAACCACACATTGTTCAGATATATTGGAGCACAGTTCCCATAAACTAAAAGCAACATGGCTATTGGTTAGATGATGGGAGTTTGTCAGAGCTCTCTCAGATGCAGTTAAGTCACAGGTACAAGAGAATGGGTCAGATGTAACACTGACCAGCCATGCTTTCGGGAATCCACATTAGAACTAAATATCTGAAAGAACCAGTTTGAGAGCCTGATTCTCATATAGGGATTTGGACACCCTCCACACATGGATCATTATCTTAATACAGAGATTCAATGAGCAGAGAGAGGATAACAGTGCCAAGTTGTTTGGAAAAACACCCTGAGAATCAGGACTTCTGGAAAATAAGTTATTGTTTCCAAGTAGCCTATTTTTTTGTCAATAGCTTGAATGGATCATTCAAATGTTCTCACTATTATTTTAATGATAGCGTGCTTCAATACTTTCCATATATTTTTCTCTATGCTTTGTCTAACTATTCAGAATTTCCAATTTTGAATATATCAGACACTTTTTACACTAATAAATGAAGTCATACATATAATACTATTATAAAATAACACTTACTTTGGTGACAGCCTTTGAAGAAAAAGTAATTTCATCTAGAAAATTGATAATATCTCCTGGGTAAAGTCTATCAAAGTATTTGGCACAGATGTCATAAGAATGCAGCCACTCAGATGGGGTTTCTGGAATTTTTTTAATCAGATGAGAATCACCATTCCAGAACAGTTTTTTAATCCAGACAGCATAGACAGAGCTAGGAAAAAGCAGCCTTCCATCTTTTCCTGGGATTTTAGGAGCAAGCTTGGAAATAGGCAGAATATTTTGACTTGTGAGGATAGGATCCAAAGCTTCCAGAGGATTTGCATTTTCTTCTGTTAGTTTTTTATAATTAAGACCTGTAAGCAGAAAAATATAAGCAGGAGTCCTTATGGGTCAACTATATAGAAATTGCAATAAAATGTGAAGTACTATTTATGGGTGTTGGGGTTCTATTTCAGTGTATAATTTTCACCATATTACAGTATACTTTCCTCCAATTCAGGGCATGGAATGTTATGTTATTATGTTTGCAAGGTTTTAACAGACAAATAAGTAGGCATGGAAAAGGAGTGAAGTATATCAAAGCTTCAAAGAGAAGAATCATGTAACCTTCCACCCTATGAGCTTTAAAGTTGCTACAGCAGGATAAAGTGATATAAATTTTCCACTCTTCCTACCACTCCTATACCAAAATTACACAAATGTCATTCTTACCAACTAAAAAGCATTTTCATGTGTACTAAATTTTGTGTTTAAAACACCTCTGTGGAGGATTTTATCTATAGTATAGATGTGGGTGAATTGTGTTCTATTTAATCTCTCTTAGATGGCATATTCCTATACATACTTAGAAATAAATTCCATGGGACAGTCCTGAATACAAATGACCATAACTTCAGTATATTTTGTAAGTTTTGGCTAGAACTTGGAACAGGCATGGGAACTGGATGTTATCTGTGGTCAAACTTCATTAAATCCACTTCATGGCAAGAGATGGGCACAATTCCTAAGTGTCGCTCATAGTTCCAGGGTTGCTGTGAGCAGCCATGATTTTCTGAACTCTCTTCACAAAGAAAATATTCCATTATTCATTTTCTTCAATGGAAAGATATGCATTGGACAAGCTAGAAAGAATCAAGATTTGACTATGTCTTCCCTGGTTGATAGTTCTCTGGCCTGATCTTTTCTCACCTAAGAAAAAAGAATAGTGATAGTAGAGGTTCGTTTTCTGAGCTTGTGGGTTAGTTTTCAAACATTTCGTTACCAGGCTAGATAACATCTTCAACAGGTTTTGGGTGGATGTCAGTGTTGGTGTTCTGCTCATAAGGGCTTGGTGTGGCCAATAAGTGTTGGCCAGTGTGTCTATTGATGGAATTGTTCTAGGAAAAATAATACCTCTAGGAATAACAATAGCCACAAGCCAAGAGCCACATTTCACCAGGAATTATACAGAACCAAAAACAAGATACAGAAGGATGAAAGAAACAATGTAATTTACAAAATCAACTGTAATAATTGCAACCAATTTCTATGTGGGACAGACATCACATCAATTGAAAACCAGGATCCACAAACACCTGCTGGCAGTCAAACCCCATGATCCCATCATAAGACCCGTCACAAGACCAACTACTGATGCGACCCACCCGACCCCTCACAAGACCCATCACTAGATCCTTCCCCAAGGTGAACCGCCCATCACAAGACCTACTGACCATACCAAGCCCTTATAAGCAGAACACCAACACTGACATCCCTCCAAAAATCCGCTGAAGATGTTACCTAGCATGGTAACAAAATATTCAGAAACCAACCCACAAGCTCGAAGAATGAACCTTCACTCTCATCCTATATTCGAGCTACAGATACTTGCCACTATTGCAAAAAGAATAGTGTAGGTGAAATGGATCTTGCCATTCATTTGCAATGGGAAAAGAAGCAGGCCAGGATAAGTGGATCTATTCTGTTGCCTCATCATTTGTACCTGAAAGGTAGTGCCAAGGCAAAAAGATAGATGGGGATTTTGCTCCCCATCATATTTAACAGGTCAGTAGAATAGCTCAACGGATGCAGGTTTTCCAACCCTGTTTTAAAGCAGACGCTTCCATCCTTTTTTTTGTATAGGCAACTAAATTAAAATAAAAAAGACTATCGTCCAAAGCCAAAGATTAAATGCAGTAACACCTGCAGTGCCATGATGCATATGATTACTCCATTGCTCTGGAACAATTAAAAAAAGAATAAAAAAATGACAGAAATGTCACAAAATCTCCAAATCCATATTTTGAGAAATGGTGGTAGGCATTAAAGTCTTGGGATATCAGACTAATGCTCCAAATGAGGCAGTAGATGCTATCTCAATGTAAAATATAGGCATCCTCTTCAGAATATCATCTTAATCCATATATAATATGAATCAAGTCAATATATGTACTATTATGATAATTTAAGATAATGTTCCCCCATAAGAAGACTACATAGTTAAAAAAATACACAACAATCTGTATTTCCCATTTTCCTCCCTTATCTATTCTATCAAGTTTGTCAATCATGGCTCACTATATAAACATGGGTATCTGTGTTCATCTGCAAGACACCATCACTCTAAAGCACAAGGCCATGACAAAAACATACCTTTATATCAATTAGCAAGTATCAATTACCAGTCTCTAAAGTAATGTGTATCAATTACCAAACAAATTGATCTCTATATGCAGCTTTCCTTTCTCAGATATTCACAGACTAATCTCAGGCAGAAACAAGCAACTACACAGAGGATTAAATTCATCAAACAAGATGAACTACAGTCTAATCATTAAAGACATCCAAGCTTTGCTAACTAGTTATGAACGTTGACCCCTTGTACCTGGTGCAACCGCCTTGAATTTTTTCAGTAGTCGTATGTGAGTTTCAAGTTTGATGGTCTCTTGCACAAATTCAGAGCAAGCACAGTTCTCAAGAAGTGTGAAATAGTAGAGTAAGCACTGGTGATCCTTTCCTTCAATGATTGGATATACATATTTGGTCATATGCTCATGAAAGGCTTTTGGAACAGTTTTCAGAGTTTCAAACAGCCCAAGACTTTTTGCTCGGTCTTCTATTGCAGCTGTGGACAAACTGCATGGAAAGCAAAGGAAAACGTAATAAATGAAACCATTCATTCCATCAATTTACCAATTTAATTTTGGCTAAATAGGGATAATGTTATCAATATTAAGTATGAAAAGGTTTACAAAAAAAGAATTTTGCATTAAATCCTAAGCTGTCATCTACAAACCAGTTAAGCCAAGCTCATAAGCACAATTATTCACAGTTCTGTAAAAGCTACAAACATCAAATTTAGCACATACTTTGTCTTTCCATCTAGGCACTCACTAAGAAAGGATTTTAAAAAATATTACTGTTTACTAGAGTTATTTAACATTTATTGGCAAGGGGCGGTGTGAGGATCAAGGAGCTGAATGCAAAGGAGGTGAGTGCGCACGTGCACCACAGCAGGGAGCGATTTGCCTCAGCGTGATTTGCTGGCAATTTTCAACCTAGCGCTTTTCTAGCCGAAACTGATTCCCGCACAGACAACAGAGCCTCGCGCTGACTGACCGGCTCAGATGCTGGACAACACAGACTGGCACAGAGTGCCTCGTGCTGACTCAGACTGCCTGGCGCTGACTGAATGGCTCAGAGTGCCTCTTGCGGGAAATTTCCAACCTAGCGCTTTCCTAGCATATACCGATTCCTTCCGCGGACAACAGAGGCTGCCTCAAGGTAGCGATTTTCCAACTGTGTTGACTGACCAGTTCAGAAGGCCTCGTGTGGCTGATTTTCAAACTATTGTGCCTCAGAATGCCTCATGCTGAATGATCAGCTCAGATTGCCTCACGCAGGGGAATCTTTCAAAGAGTCGTGCGGCTTCCTTTGCGAGGTGGAAAGGCCCAAAAATTTCTGCAGCGGGGCGGAAAAGGCGCACTCCTTTTGAACGCCCTGCAGGCTGCAGCAGCCCAGCTTATATTTTCTTTCAAAACATTCAATTTTCTTTGAAATCCTCATAGCAGAGCACGGGTAACAACAGCCAGTTTATTATAAGCTTTTAATTGTAATTTAAAACAATAAAACAATGAAAATGTTGCAGAAGAACATTTATTAAAATTAATTTTGATTTTAAGCAATAGAAAAAAAAACCTAAGTATAATTTCTTGCTTTCATGGAGATTTTGTCCAAATGAGCCAAAATCGTGCTTTTCTAATAATGCTGCAGTTTAAGGTTCGGAATAGAATGGAACAGAACAGAATAGAATATCAGAGTTGGAAGGGACCTTGGAGGTCTTCTAGTCCAAGCAGACGACCATATACTATTTCTGATAGGTGACTGCCACGTCTCTTCTTAAAAGTCTCCAGTGATGGAGCACCCACAACTTTTGAAGGCAAGCTTTTCCACTGGTTGTTTTCACTGTCAGGATTTCTCCTTAGTTCTAGGTTGCAACTCTCTTAATTTCCATCCATTGTCTTGCCTTCGGGTGGTTTGGAAAAATAAGTTGACCCCCTTTTCTTTGTGGCAGCCCTTCAAATTTTGGAACACTACTATTATGTTACCCCTGGTCCTTCTTTTCACTGGACTAGCCATACCCAATTCCTGCAACAGTTTGTCACATGTTTTGGTCTCCAGCCCCCTAATTATTTTTGTTGCTCTTCTCTGCAATTCTTTCAAAGTCTCAACATCTTTTTTATAATGTGGTGACCAAAACTGGATGCAGTATTCCAGGTGTTGTCTTACTAAGGCTTTGTAAAGAGGTACTAATACTTCACATGATCTTGATTCAGTATAATGGTACACTGAATACTCAATATAACAACAGTATAATGGGATTGTTTTTCTTTTGCTTCTACTCCTACTTCATTTAGACTTAGGCTTGTACTTCTAAGAGGTACCATGTGTTTCCACTCACTATCTGCTTCCATGTCTTATAGGCCTCTGTTCAAAGGTGAATCAGTTAAATATTTATCCCAGGTTCATGCTATTAAATGACTTTCTTATTGATATAGAATTGATTCAACATTCAGCAGGCTTCTTTTTATCTAAGCTGGGTGGTTGCTTAGCAACATAAAACATACTGCTGTAGCTAAATTTCTCCTGGAATTATATGTAACAGCAGTAGGACCTATGTATTAACTAATGATTTCTAAAGATACTGAAAATTAAGCACTCAGCCAATTTGCCTGTAGCTTTCTACTTTATCTCATTGTAAAGAGAATTTAGTTATCAGTGGAATGAAGAATGAGGCAAAGAACAAACACGGACTGGATTCACACCTACTAACCCATAGTTTTCCAACCATTTTTTAAAAATATTTTTATCCTGCCACTGTTTTACATATGCAACTCATATGACAAACATACAAACAGTCCTTCTTTCTTCCTATAACTGGATTCTCATCTCACACTGAGGCAAGTTTTAAAAGCTATATGCCTAAATTGATAAACTGATAACTAAGGCACATTGTAGCTAGGTATGATATGAAAACTACATCATAACAATAGCTTCAGGAGAAGGAAGAAAGGTTACTAAACGGCGTGCCAGAGAGAAATATCAGAAAACTCAAGAAGAGGTTAAGCAAACTTCTGTTTTAGATTCAACATGTCACCAGGCTTTCCCATTATGGTGGTAACTTCAGATAGGGAAGCTGCACTCTAATAACCTATGGAGAGCACCAGGTTGTGTATTCTAACCTTAAATGTTTAATTTATCCAAATTAAAAAGATGTTTAATGTTTACCATTTCATTTTTATAAAACCACTTAAAAAGCACAGTCACAACATTACAATATTAATAATCAAGCTAGTATACAATTCAAGCAGATAAGCAAGCACCTACTGCATAGCAGTCCATGACCTCCTTGTGACCTTGTTTCAAGATTCTGATAGTGTCTCCCCCTCAATTATATGTATAGTTTATATAACCCCAGTTTACATAGTTTGTATAATCACCACCCCACCACCCCGACTGCATTTTTGGGCACTTGTTAACCAGCTTGTAGTTATGGCTATTTGCAGCATACCACAATTTATGAAGATTTTTGCTGGAAACTGGCATTTACTTCCATATCTGGCAAAAAAAGTCCCACATCCATTGGGTAAAACAGATTTGCTTAATGACCGTAGCAAAAAATATATATATTGTAAAATGGGGGTGGTCACATGGTAACCCAATTGGCATAACATACAACAGTCATTCTGGGCTGAGTTATGGTTGTAAGTCCAGGACTACCTGTATGAAATAATAATAAAAATAAAATAATAATAAGAAATGCATATGTAATGCATATGTATTTCTATCTATGATAAATGGTTGTCTTGACTATTCAGAAGCAATTAATCTGTTGTTCTTCATTTCTTGCAGATGTATTTGTATATTGAATCATTGTCTTGCTGTATGACCCACTTGTACTATGGTTGCAGATGATGAGTAGATGGCTTGATATTTTCTCATAAAATTCTATGATACAAAACAGCATTCTTGCTTTTGAAATGGTGGCAAGTTGTCCAGGTTCTGAGGCTGTAAGCATTCCCAGTCCATGATGCTTCCATATCCATACTTGACAGTGAGCATGAGGCTCTTATGTTAGAATGTGGTGTTTGGTTCTAATAACACCAAAGTAGATTTAATAACACCAACATAGCGTGAAAATTTCCATGTCTGGGTCATCTGTCCAGAGAGGTCTAGGTGTTCAGTTACATGATTTGTTTTTGTTTTTTTGGCAAACTTAACGTCAGCATCAATCTTCTGCTTAGCAACCAGATTCTTCTGCCTTGTAACTTTCCTATTAATCTCACTTTTACCACACTTTTCTGAAGATGGACTCAGGAAAGAGAGGCCGATAGATCACTGGATGTTACTTGGAGGTTCTTGTGATTTTTCTCAGTAATTTTATACTCTGCTCTTGAGTTATTTTGTCAAGTTTCTGACTGTGGAGCGCTAAAGCTTCAGAGCTTTAAAAATGGATTTGGAACCTTCTCCTGACTGATAAACACATTTGAAAAATAAAAATTGGAAGTCTTCAGACATTTATTTTACGTGGTTATGCTGTGTCTCTTAAATTGTAATAAGAACTTTACTGTGATGAGACCAGACAAAGTTTGTGAAATTTATATAGGGCAAATTACCCATACATGTTTAATGAAATATCCATACAAGTGGCCCTAGTACACTGAAATTGCTTGTTAGATTATTTTGTTTATGAAAAAATGGAGATGTTAAACAGTATTTATTCAGACTTCCTTCGCATGTTAAGAGGAGCCACATGAAGCTCTAACATTAATAAAGAAATGCAAACATTCAGAAAATACCTCCCACCGCCCAGTCCGTTCCCACAGAGAGGGGCTCCTCAGGGTGCCGTCTGCCAAGCAATGCCGGCAGGCGACCCCCAGGGGAAGAGCCTTCTCTGTGGCGGCGCCCACCCTCTGGAACGACCTCCCCACGGAAATCCGAAATATCACGGACCTACGAACCTTCAGAAGAGTACTTAAGAGTCACCTGTTCATAAAGGCCGGGTTGGCCTGATTTTACATCTTTACCTCTTTCCCTTGTGAACTTAGATTTTAGAGATTTTATTGTATTTTAATTAGATTCAAATTGGTTTTATTATTGGATTTCAGCCTTCTTTATATTGTCATTTTAATTGGTTTTAAACTCTGTAATATTTTGTCCTGGTTATTTGTTCTTGTCACCCTTGTATGTTTTTTATCCGGCTGTACACCGCCCTGGGTCCCCTTTGGGGAGAAGAGCGGTATAGAAATCAAATCAAATAAAATAAAAATAAATAAAATCCCAAGGCCACAGGTGTATAAAATGAAGCATCTAAGCATGCAGACTGCGTCTACAAACATTTGTGAAAGAATGGGTCGCTCTTAGGAGCTCAGTGAATTCAAGCGTGGTACCGTGATAGGTTGCCACGGTTCCATCTGTGAAATTTCCTTGCTACTAAATATTCCACCATCAACTGTCAGTGGTATTATAACAAAGTGGAGGCTGCTGGGAGTAACAACTCAGCCATGAAGTGCTAGGCCAGGCAAACTCAGTGCATGCTGAGGCACACAGTGCGCAGAAATCACCAACTGTCTGCAGAAGAAATAGCTACAGACCTCCAAACATCACATGACCTTCAGATTAGCACAAGAAAGGTGTGTAGAGAGCTGCATGGAATGGGTTTCCATGGCCGAGCAACTGCATCCAAGCTGTACATCACCAAGTCCAATGCAGAGCGTCGGATGCAGTGGCGTACAGCATGCCGCCACTGAATTCTGGAGCAGTGGAGATGTGTTCTCTGGAGTGATAAATCATGCTTCTCTGTCTGGCAATAGGATGGACACGTCTGAGTTTGGCAGTTGCCAGGAAAACAGAACTTGCCTGACTGCATTGTGCCATGTGTAAATTTTGGTGGAGGGGGGATTATGGTGTGGGGATGTTTTTCAGGGTTTGGGGTTGACCCCTTAGTTCCAGTCAAAAAAACTCTTAATGCTTCAGCATATCAAGACATTTTAAAATGAGGACCCAGATTGTTGGGGGCAGTATGCTGACTGTGTAAACCGCTTAGAGAGTGCTGTAAAGCAGTGTATAAGTCTAAATAATAATAATAATAATAATAATAATAATAATAATAATAATAATAATAATAATAATAATAATAATA
>JANHFO010004392.1:346625-365460 GCA_032468095.1 Pareas carinatus
TCACCTTTGGGGAGAAGGGCGGTATAGAAATCAATTCAAATAAATAAAAATAAATAAATAAATAAATAAAAATAAATAAATAAAATAAAATAAAAAATAAATAAAGAAATGCAAACATTCAGAAAACCCAAAAGGAGTTGAATATTTCTGCACAAAGCTATAGATATCGTCTCAGCTAATGAAGTTGAGAATGTTCACTTGAGCTCCACTTTCTGGATATTTGCCATTAAAATAAATGAAACAAGCATCTACACTTACCCGCTGTCGCTGAAGAGAAATTCCAAGTGTGTCATATGAACTTCCCAGAGTGGGACATTATAACGCTGAGCCAAGGAGAGAGCTATATTGTACACATTTTCTTCAAGCGTTCTGGTTAATGAAGTCACAATACACATGTGGAAAAAAGTTTAATAGCTAATAAGTAAAAAAACAAATGGAAAAATGCTTAACTACAAAACAGAACAGTGTCTGTAGGATCTATTTCTCTAAGCCAAGCTATTTCAAACTATCTCATGGAAATACATGAAAAAACTAAAGCCCCACTCCCACAGTCCAAAAAGTTAACTTGAACACAGCCAAATTTCCATTGCTAGAGCTTTGCCTCTTGTTCAGAGATTTCAAGATTTTTTCCCTTTAAGTAACAGGTTCTGTGGCCTGCAAAGGTTGGAACATCCTGCTGAAATAAAATTCTTCAGAAACTAAACTTTCATCTCTTTTACTTTTTCCCTAAAATATTATAAAACATAACTTGAATGAAAAGGGGTAGATTCTAAAGACTGGTTTTCAAAAAAAATAAATGGATGAAAGTGTTATTCACATTTCAGTAATTTCTTTATTAATGTGAAAATATCAGCGATTATAGTTCATATCCCAGGAAAATTATTTATATATTTGAAGTCAAGCAAAAAGGCTTTCATTAGATAAAAACTTCTCATGCTGCGGAGTCCTCTCCTTTGTAAAATGTGATGTGCATTGCATTAACAATGATGTGTTTTTAATTACACATTTTAAAATACCACTGGATAATGCAATACCTTTTTAATAGAAATAAATAAATCTGCAATAATAGTATACTATTATAAGTGCAAGATGCATTGTCCAGTTGCTGGCTATTAGGGAATGCCATCTGGCAGAGCCTACAAAAGGAGCGTTTTTTATCATGGCACCCACCCTTTGGAATATCATATCCTTGGAGATCAAATAAGCCCTGATCCTACTGGCTTTTTGTAGGATTGTAAAGGCTTGATTTTGCCAGTGGCCTTGGGGAACCAGGTATGCAATGAAGCTTGTACACCGGCTTTGGTGGTTGTTGTTAGCAGTTCTTGGTAAATCTTGACTAGGTTGTATGGTTTTTTATATTGTTTTATACACACTACTGTATTTTTGGTTTGTTTTTCATATAACTTAACTTGCTGTGAGCTACTCAGAGTCATGAATTTGAGATGGGTAGTTATATAAATTGAAATAATAAATAAGTAATGATAATACAAAATTCTCTTGATTAAGTGCATTTGAAAATATATGTTGTGGTTTGCATTTTACATATGACAGGTTAAAAGATAAATAAAGTAGACACTTACTCTGCCAAACCTAATATGGTTTCTCTCTTGTATTGACCATCTGCTGTAAACCTTTGGACATCTACTCCTTTGCCAAGCCCTTGAAGAATTTGAGCCTGGGTGAAATCCAAGAGTCGCTCATTATAGTACTGAAGATGTTTAATCAGAATTGCTATTTCTTCTGGCCAATCCTGGTTGGAGTTGGTAACATGCTTTATGACCATTTGAATTAAATCTTTGGGGTCAGCCTGTAGAATTAATTCACAATACACTGAGATTTGTATTTATCCAATTAAACACGTTTGAATGTTATGATGACATTTTTAATATGAGGGTGCATGGGGGGAGAGTAAACACCTTACCTTCATACCTTTTAATCATTTCCAAACAAAAGGAAAATCCTTCTTTTCTAAACACACTGATAGCAGCAACAATTAAAAAACCACCTTACTTGCTCAAATTTTGCAGATTAGCAAACTATATGCATTTTTAACAATTACAATTGATCACAAAAATTGACAGGGGATCAATGTATTCTTTTTTGAGTGGGAGAGGTCCTCAAACCCTTAAAGATTGCTCTAGTACCAAAATCTTTAAACCTGTTTAATAAAAATGTAAGAGTTCTGGTACCCTCAGAACTGACAAAAAGCTTGACATTTCTATCAATTTTGCCAGGAAATAAAAGTGACCAGTGAGTTCTTCTTCTTTTTAAAGATCAAAATATAGAATTTTTTTCCATTGTTTTGTTTTAAATTAGGCAGCGTTATGTCTTTATAAGGAACTACTTCATGTACAAATTTTTTTCAATTTTGTAAAGATAACATGGACATCACCTGATGGTCAATACTGAAACCAGATTGTCTACATACTCTATAGACAAAGATGGAGAAGCTCTATACAGTCAGTAAAAACCAAACCTGGAGCTGACTGTGGCTCAGAACATGAGCTTCTTCTTGCAAAATTCAGGCTCAAATTTAAGAAAGTATGGAAAACCACTAGGCCATTCAGCTATGAGCTAAATCATATCCCCTACGAATATACACTGGACGTAACAAATAGATGTTAAGGACTGAATCTGATAAATAGAATGCTTGAAGAGCTCCGGACAGAGGTTCACAACATCATACAGAAGACAGCAGCTAAAACCATCTCAAAGAAGAAGAAAAAGCAGAAATGCTAAGTGGCTGTCTGATCAAGCCTTAGAAATAGCCAAGAAAAGAAAGGAAGCAAAAGGGAAGGGAGAAAGAGAAAGATACATCCAACTGAATGCTGAATTCCAAAGAAAAGCAAGGAGAGATAAAGAGATCTTCCTAAATGAACAATGTAAAGAAATAGAGAGAAATAATAAAATGAGAAGGATTTCTTCAGGAAAATCAGTGAGATCAAGGAATCATTCCAGGCAAAGATGGGCATAATAAAAAAACTAACATGGCAAGGACCTAACAGAAGCAGAGGAGATTAAGAAGAAATGGTACAGAAGAACTATACAAAAAAGATCAGAAGGTCCCTGATATCTACAATGGTGTGATCACTGACGTTGAGCCGGATATTCTAGAATGCGAAGTCAAGTGGGCCTTAGAAAGCATTACTAACAACAAAGCTAGTGGAGGAGATGGTATTCCAGCCGAGGTACTGAAAAACGTAAAAGATGATGCTGTTAAAGGGCTGAATTCCATATGCCAACAAATCTGGAAAACTCAACAATGTCCATAGAATTGGAAAAGGTCAGTTTGCATTCCAATCCCAAAGAAGGGCAACGTCAAAGAGTGCTCAAACTACTGAACAATTGCGTTATCTCTCAGGCTACCAAAGTTATGCTCAAAATCCTATAGTGTATGCTTCAACAGTATATGAGCCAAGAACTACGTACAAGCTGGGTTTCGACGAGGCAGAGGAACTAGAGATCAAATTGCCAACATTTGATGGATAATGGAAAAAGCAAGGGAGTTCCAGAAAAATGTCTACTTTTGCTTCATCAACTATGCTAAAGCCTTTGACTGTGTGGATCACAACAAACTGTGGCAATTCCTCAGGGATGGGAGTACCAGACCACCTTATCCTACTCCTGAGTAACCTGTATGCAAGCCAAGAAGCAACAGTTAGAACTGGACATGGAACAACTGACTGGTTTGGAATCGGGAAAGGAGTACAACAAAGCTGCATACTGTCACCCTGCTTATTCAACTTATATGCAGAGCCTGTCATGTGAAATGCTGGGCTGGAAGAATCACAAGCTGGAATTAAGACTGCTGGGAGAAATATCAACAACCTCAAATATGCAGATGATACCACACTAATGGCTGAAAGTGAAGAGGAACTATAGAGTCTCTTGATGAGGGTGAAAGAGGAAAGTGCAAAAGTTGGATTGAAGCTCAACATTAAAAAAACTAAGATCATGGCACCCTGCCCCACCCCCACCCCCACCCCCCTGGCAAATAGAAGGAGAAGAAATAGAAGCAGTAACAGACTTCATTTTCCTGGGTTCCAAAATTACTGCAGATGGTGACTGTAGTCAGGAAATTAAAAGAAGTTTGCTTCTCAGGTAAAAAGCTATGGCAAACCTAGACTGCATTTCAAAAAGCAAAGACATCATTTTGTCAACAAAGATACGTATAGTAAAAGACATGGTTTTTCCAAATGCAATATATGGCTGTGAGACCTGGGCTATAAGGAAGGCTGAATGTCAAAGAACCGATGTCTTTGAGTCGTGGTGCTGGAGAAGACTCTTGAGAGTCCACTGGACTGCAAGGCGATCAAATCAGTCAGTCCTGGATGAAATCTATCCTGACTGTTCCTTAAAAGGGCAAATGATGAAGCTGAGACTCAGATATTTTGGTCACCTAATGAGAAGAGAGGACTCCTTAGAAAAGGCTGTGATGCTGGGAAATATGGGAGGCCAAAGGAGAAAGAGACGGCAGAGAATGAGATCGCTGGATGGTGTCACTGATGCAACAGGCATGAGTTTGAGGGACAGAGAGGCCTGGCAGGCTATGGTCCATAGGGTCGCAAAGAGTCGGATACAACTTAGCAACTGAACAAAAACAACAAACAAAAAGTAAAAATTATTTTTCATTGTTAATTTACAAGGAGGTTTTTTTTTTGCAAATAAAGATTTAGATTTTACCTCTGGATGAATCTAATCCAGAGGTAAAATCTAAATCTTTATTTGCAAAAGTTTTCCAAATTGTAGTGCAAAATAAATATTATCAATGCAAATGCCTAATAAAAACTCCTGTATTTTACAATATTGCTTTATATAACAGTTACTTTACTACTTTCATGGTGGAGGTCAAGATCCACAATTCACTTAGTTCACTCAAGTACTGAGATATTACAAATTTCACTACATCCCATTCTATTTTTTAAAATAAAATATTACTGGTCATTTTTCATAGTAACCTAATAAAGTTTCTTTTAAGTTATCAATAACTTGTTTGATACCATGTAGCTGCATTCCAGAAAGTGTGGTCCACTAATATTTCTAGGAAATATGATCATACCATCTACACTGCTGTCTTGCTAATTCTTGAAGATCTCTTTCTCCTGAACTAATATAAAGAAGGGTAAGTTGCTGCGTCCTTCCCTTAACTATAGTAATTTTTCTCAAAACTCTTCGGAAGAACCACAATTTCAAAAGTTAAATCAATGTTTTAGACCTGAAAGACTATTTTTAAAACAGTCCTATATATCAGCATTATTGTAGCAGTTGTCAGGACTCTGCCTATATTTTTTTTAAATGCATACTCCTCCCTCTTTTTCAAAATCCAGATCTTTACATGTACTGGAACGAATTTCTTTACTTTTTAAGTAATATACCAAGACAGGAAATACAAATGTAAGAATTCTGAAAAGTAAGCAAGTGAACTACTTGGAATATACAGTATATCCACATTTTAGCTTTACCTCATTTGGTACTCTCTGAACAAGCTAAAATGATTCCTATTAGAATTAATGTCTGACCATGCTGCCTAGCAATTCTGGAGGTTTTAGTGCCAACAATTTTAGTGGATCTAACCTTGTGGAAAATTGGGTAGAAATATTATTGGAATGTGCCAGGCTCATACTTAGCAATCACTGATACTATTAGGTGTATTCATTTGTCACCACTGTTTCCTGAAAAAGTGAACTCCATATTGTATTGCATGACTTGCATCTTACATCTGCAATAAAGAACTTTATTGAATTATATTGTAGCTGTCAGCTTCGGCTACAAACAACTTCCTGAATATGGGCTTAAGCATATGGAAAATCCAGATTCATGATCATGCCCAGCCTAAAGTCTAACGATAATCTATTTTGGGAAAACTACATTATGGATTTTGTTCTTTTACAAGGTAAAAGGCCAAGATTCAACTTGTCTAAGATAGGTAGGTTGCTCCAGATTTACATTTAACTTACATATTGGATTTATAGCATAGTTTTATATTGTGTATTTATTAAAATAAATAAATAAACTAACCCTGTAAAGGGGGTGGCATTCATCCTTGAAACATGGTACCAAGCGAGAGTAAATTTGTAGACTATAGTAATAGCTTGCCAGCTGGAGTGAGAGAGCAGAAGGAGACTGTTTTTCAAAGCACTTGTTGGCATCTACCACCTAGATGAAGAGAATTAATGTAGTTAACACAAAATCCTATTGATAAACATATTATCTTTAATGACTGCTTTAGAATAATAATAATTGAAAGAGTGTGATGTAAAATAATATATAATTCATATAATAAAAAATAAATAAAAGTTTGGTGTCAAAGGGCCCATGGTTATCAGCATACTGGCTACTATGCAAAAAAACTTGGATGGCACTTAGAAAATCTGCAAGTTGACAAAATTCCCATTGGGCAATGACAAAGGCCACACTGCTTGGACCTGCACATGTTACATAGAGCTTCAGATGAGTCGATCTTCTCCTGCCCCTAACCCCAGCCATCTTTTCTTCTGATTGAGTGGAGGTCTATAGCCTCATTTGACTTTGGAAAAGAAATCCTAGTACTTTAAAGTTCTTCTTATAATTATTATTTTTATTAAATTTATCAAAATATAAAATAAAGATAGTGGGGAAGGGAAGGAGGAGGAAAAGGGAGAGAAAAGTGTGGGGTAAAAAGAAGAAAAGGGGGGAAAGCATTAACTTCTAACTCTTTTCAGCACAATACAATAAAAATAATAACATTACAGCTTCAACTTTTTACTTTTGCATACCATAGCAACAAATCTAATTATCAAATTCTAAAGACAAAATTTCACTTTTTTTTCTGTCTCAAGCACAAAATCTAGAAACAGTATTATTTAAAATTTCTTAAAGCTGGAAGCAGCTGCAAATCCTAACTCTAGTTTGGCTATTCTATAACTTTGGGGGTGGGGGAGAGCAGTCTGAAATAAAGACAGTTAAAAACATTGATTTTGGAATTATTTGTGAGTGCCAACTCTGACAATCAGAAGTGGTAGGGGACGCTGAGATTAGCCTGGCTAGATGGAATTGGCTTGAGATGTGAATGTGGAAATAAAATAAATGCATAATTCCCAGGCAAGGTATGCAATGCTACACTTTATCTATTTCTGTCTGTCTGATATTCAGAGATTACAACTAATTAACTCACTGAACAATGAATTGGCTTAGAAGGTTTATTTCATGAATTTACATAGCCTTTGCCTATACTATTAGTCGACACAAAAGGTTAACACTCATTTTAGTGGTGAAAAAGAACTGTGTATATCTGACAGCTTGTTCGTGTGTATTTTTTTAAAAAATATCTTTTTAAAATTGGACCTTTAAAGTAGCATGGTATAGGATTTTGTTATCACTGTGGCTTGATTTTTGCAGTTCAATGTCAACTGAATCAAAACCAGCGCACTGAAAAGGCTGGTGACTCAGGAAGGAGTATGACTTCTTCTCCCCGCCCCCCACCAACCTCACCTCACATCAGCTTAAATTGCTTCAGAACCAAATATAACAGAAGCTTGTTCTGTACTGAGATGAAGCATCTGTATGTTCATCCTCCAAAGGGAATTAAATTCATAGACAATACAAGAAACAGGTAAGAGATTACAGCAGCAAAGAAGCATGTCCCATCTGTGAACATACCTGGGGTAATGCAAGCAGGTAAGCAAGAGATAATGTCATATCATTTGGTAAAGCTTCGCTGGCCAACTGTAACAGGACTGTAACAGAGAAAGAGATGTAAAAGTTCAAATGTTGACATCTCCAACCTTTGAACAAATAAAGTTCTACATTTTTTAAAAATTCAGTTCCAGACATAAGGGTCATGCATACATTCAATTAATGTTAATCAGTTCAGAAGCAATTAATGTGTAATTAGATCAAGATAATGCTTTGGTTTATTTTCCAGTCAGGGTGATAGGGCAGTACAGGGCAGATGTTAAACTGAACGGCTGAAACATTTCTCAGACATCACAAAATCTACTGCCTTTAAAACTAAAGCAACGATATAAAAGTTATGAACATTTAGAAAAAGAGGCAGCACGATCCTGTGATATACATTGCTTCTGCCAGTCAGAACATCTGTATTTATCACTCTTTATGTAACAGTAAGACTCAACTATTAATCAAGTTTTTATCATGGGGAAGAAAGCAGCAAGCTTATCACACTATTTTACAAACCATTACTACAATGAAAGAGTTATGGAAATATCTGAAATCTATAATTCAGTACTCCAGCTGTTAAGTATTCCCAGTGTGAGGAAAGATACAACCAGCATTGACAATGATTTCTGGGCAATATTGAGCTCAGTTACCTTTCTTTAAACCAGACTGCTGGGCCATCAAACCAAGTATATCCTGCCTAAACTGGAAATTAAATTACAGGATTTCTATCTGGGACTGAATATGGGATATTTTTCTATGAAAGCACAAATTCTTCCAAAGCAGCTTTATAAATTTGATTAAATAAATAATAAGCGTTAGATGATAAGTGTACTTAAACTTTTATAAGTACTTTCATATACTGTATATTACATAATATAATTATGGTCCATTGCACAATCAGCTAGATGTTCAGGCTGGATTTGGCAATTTTATCTGCCTATTGAATCCTTCCCAACAATCAGGAATAGGCAAATGTGGACGTTTGATGGTGTTACAGATATTGTTGCAGGATGTAAGCTATTCCAAGTAAAGCTTGGAATGCCATTTGGAATTGACTAATGGTGAATTTGTCGATGAAAATGTGTTCAGATTGTGCTCAAATTGTTTTGCGATTGTACCCAATTTGGATTTGATCTGTAGTAACAATCATTATTAGTCTTCAATCACTGCATATTTGTGACAGGTAAACAAACACTTTTCCTTCCAGTAGTGATGGCCCTGGTTGCTCAGTCAACAGTCCTGAGCTCTGTAGCCGATTTTCATCAGATATCCAGGAATGGCCAACACCAAGTGCAGTCCCTGTTTGCCCAGGTGATGACTGAGCCGGTATGGGTTTCTGTAAATCATGTCTCTCACCATATTTTTTTTATGGAAGAGACACTCTTTGTCTCCTCTGATGGCATCTGTCCAATATGACTGAATCTCTGTCATAGCTCTCATCTTCCTCAGAGCACATAAGCCCCATAACCATATCAGAGTAATGCCTCACTGGGGGTTAATAATAATTCAGGTTTGTTGCACAGTCATGCCAAATTAGATTTGGCATTTTTGTCTACCTATCGAGTTCTTTCCAAGGATCTGGGATAGGCAGATGGGAATGCTTGATGGTGTTAATAGAACTTTACAGAAGTATTTTAGTGTGCTAAGTGAAAAAGAAAAAAAAGGTATAAAGGTTTTTCTTTTTCTTTTGTTGGCATTGTGACCCAATGGAAACTGAACTAAAGAAGGAAGCTCTCAATATTCCAAAACTATTGTTCAGAAAACAGTAGAAGACTGAATTGTCACTTTGCTTACTGTTATTATGTGGCAGATCCAAAGATGAGGGATTCAATTCCCAGGATTTACAACAGAGGCTGGAAAAAGATCCCTTCATGAAATACTAAATCAGATTAAATGAACAGCCTAATTCAGTACAATACAGCTTCTGCTAAGACTTTGTCCAATCACAATAGCATATTTTTCTTCAAAGATAGAGATTAAGAAATATATATTACAGAAAAACTATGAATCACAGAATAACTTTCAGAGGTTATTAATGAGATAAATTAAGACTCAGTATAATTAAAAAAACCTTCAAATTCTCACTTAGATGCCCTCCCCTACACCACTCTACTGTACATCAGTTAGTATCAAGAAGAAGAGAAGAAAGTAAAATCTGAACACAAAATCTAGACTCATGCTGATCAGATGTTCAGAGAAATCACAGAATCAACACATAAGAATATAAAGATTATGATGGGGATTCAGGAAAACTGTTAAGGAACTTCAACTTGAAAAAGCAGTGATTCTTTCTTTCTTGGTTTAGTTTAGTTTTATATTTAGCAAATGTTCAAAATTTACAAAGTACAGGGAAAGAATCTTACAGATAGTGTAAAAAGAAAGTTTTGAAAACCAGAGGAATGTTTTGGAGAATTTATACTATATATTTTAAAAGTTTCTATATTAATTTTGCTTGCTGACCCGGAAATATGGCATCATGGCTAAAGTAGATGTAAAGAACCTGCAAGGTCTACCGTATATCATAAAACAGAAGGTGTGGATCAAAACCACTGATTTTTCTTCTCATTTGTTCCATAAATATACTAAACAAGTGAATAAGATCTCTTGAACATCCTCTAAAAAAGAATTTGACTTCTTCTAAAAGGAATTCATAAGATTCTGAACTAGATCCTTTTTCTCTGAAGTAGTATATATATGCAGAGTCCTAGGGCATCATCCTGCACAATCATATTCAGCAATTTCCCTGGAAACTTTGACAGTGATAGATTTTCTTAGGCCAACAATGTCAAATAGCATTTATCTACATTAAAGCAAGTCAGTTACAAATAAGCAATCTTGTATGAATGCCCATGTGGGAAAAAAACCATGTAAACAAAATAATTAGTGTGATTTTTCATCATGTCCATTCCCTTTTGGAGTAATCGATGTTATGCAAAGCATGAAAAAAGAATAATAAATAAATAAATTAAAATTGAAAGAAAAGAAAATCTAACTGAACATAATTTAGACCAACATCATCCTCTGTATCTCTCCTACCCATGTTTCCACCTCATTCAATTCTATACTGCCTATATGGCCAAGCCAACTCAATGTACTGCTTTTGGCTCAGTTACTTGTTTTGATATTCAATCTACATCCATTCAGCATGCATTCATTTCTAACCCTATCTTCTCCTGTTTTTCTTCTTCAGGAATGCATTCCAACATGCGTTTATGCTTCTCTTGACAGCCAACTCTCACGTCCATATAACTAAGAGAGCAAAAACACGTTCTTATACACAGCCATTGAAGCTTCCTTTGACAAGCATACATCCTTTGCAACAGAAGACATACTACCCATTAAGGCCAAATAGTTTCCCAGGCACAGTGAGCAAGCTAATCCCCCTGGAGATTTTGTGTTCACTAAAACGGCAGTCCTCCAAATGTCAGACATGGTGGAATTTTATATATACATTAAACAAACTCCACAGCCAATCCATCAAGCAAACCACACTGATATTTCAACAATTCTCTAGTTACACCATCTACATCGGCAGTCTTACCATTTTTTAAAAATGTTCACAACTTTCACTACTTTGTTGACATTACATATTAGTATGCCATGCAAATCTCTAGTATATTCCTTCCAGCATTCCATCATTTCAGCATCATCCCATTTCATTCAATCACTTTTATTCGTAATTCCATTCATTCTGCTCGAATCTCATTCTTTAGCCCACTTAACCACTTTCGAAACCATTTATATTTTTAACAAAAACATTCTGCATTTTCTCTCTTTTAATTGTTCCTTGTTTCTTGTTCCCATACTTGATGCAAAATTTTCCCCTTTAAATGCATAGTATCTTCCTCTCTTTTTTTTGCAGCAGAAATTTCTATAGCACTTTGCAATGACATTGTTTTAGATCTGTTCTATAACAGGTTCCATGGCATGTCTTCTTGTCTATTTCCCATTTTTCATACAGAATTTTTCTTTCTCTCTATCTTATTTTCTTTCTTTCATTTCCTTTTTGAAGACTGTCCAATAATGGCTGTCTCTCATTCAAAATTTCACATCATCCTTATATCTCAATCTACTATAAACAATTAAATCAATCATGCTTTTATCTTTATTCCTTTGCCATACATTCACTTAAATTGTCCTAATGTTTAACCATGCTACCAGCTATATTATCTATTTTCCATGAGCATTGTACATGGCTTAGGACATGGATATTTCCAATATCTTCTGCCCATCCTATAATAGCTGATAGATTTGGTATGCTCTGAGTTCCAACAATAAAACAATGTCATTTAATGGGACACAGAAGGCATGCTTTCTCTGTCACCTTGTCTGCCAGCCTTTGGATCAGCATAACCTGGAGGCTTATATGCCTTGCAGTCCTTTAGGAAGGCAACCAGAAAAATACTGTCAATGAATCGTGCTCTTCATCCATGTAGTGATCTTGATAGAGTCTACTTACCAAGGAAAATAGATGGGTATGGAATGTTGTTTAGAAGAAAAAAGGGAATTGGAAGAATACCTGAAGGACAAAGAGGAAGATGTACTGAAGCTAGCAAACCTTGAGGGCTTACTGAAAAGAATAACAAGAAAAAACAGATGAAGATGGAAAATAGACATGGCAAGGCAACGTATTATTTGGTCAATACAGTAAAAAGTAGGAAACAAAGGAGATAACAACAAGATCAGACAATGTGTAAGAGCAGGAAAGTTGAAGAAAAAGATAAGAGAGGCTAATTCTGTTTGAACAAGACCAAGCCTTATAAACAATACATACAAAGCCAGAAATGAGAAGATAGCAACAGACAGCAAAAGCTCCCTCTGCAAAGAAGATGAAGAAACAGTGGACTACCTAGTTAGCTGTTTCAAGAAAATCACAAAGACCAGTTGCAAACAACAGTATAGTAAAGTAGCAACAAAAGTGCATTGGAATCTCTACAAGAAATACCATTTGCTGCAAACAAAAACTGATATCAAACGAAGTAATAGAAAATGAAGCTAAAGTGCTCTGGGACTTAAGAATTTAAATATATAAGTACCTGCCGCACAACATCCCAGACTTAGCAATTGTCAATAAGTCTGGATAGTGGGTTTTGCAGTACCTGGAGAAAGCAGAATGAGAGAAAGAACAGGAGAAGATCACAAAATACAAAGACCTGAAAATCAAAGTAGAACAACTTTGGCAAAAGAAAGAAAGCACAGTACCAATAGTAATAGGCACCTTGGGTGCAATCCCAAAACAATACGATCATCCCTTGAACACCATTAGCATTGATCAAATCACCAACAATCAATTGCAAAAGGCAGCTTAACAGCTTACATCCTGTGAAAATACTTTAATACCATCAAATAGCCTGTCCCAGGTCATTGGGAAGAACTCAATAAGTAGACAGAAATGCCAAATCTAGTCTAAACAAATGGCTGCCTGTGTGATGTGTCATAATAAAATATTGAATTTATATTCCAGTGACTCCATATTATTGGGGAAGATGATAATTCTCTGCATTCTGTTTAAAGTTTCTTTTAAAAAGTATACATTCTCCATTGCTATCTAGCGTAGATTTTGTCAACCTGATGCCCTTTGATGATCCTTAGTTTGCAAGGGCATTGAATCCAACATATCAAGAGGATAACAGATTGGGAAAGGCTACTATCGTGTCACTGAACCAGAAAGAAATGTAGAGCATAAACTGGAATGGATAGGTGGATGGATCTGATAAATGAGTCTAATCAGCCTTCCCCAATCTGATGCCACTCAGGATTACAACAGCCATACATTTTCAGACTAACAAGGCAAAGAAAGAATTGTCCTGATATTGCCTGTTGCAATTATATTACACTAGCTTCTGATACCCATGCTCTACTATGGGGATTTCTTGCGCTGCTCCTGCGTCGCCTCAGCCTCCGCTTTTTGTCCTCCTCGTCCCCGAGCACAGCAGTGGTGGACTTTGCTGGATTTCCACCCGCCCCTTTTGGGGCATTTGGATATTAGATTGCTGGCAGCTTTTCCTTGAAGGAGGCCTTGCCTGCCATGCAGTAGTGTGGACTTCACCGGATTTCCCCCATACACTTTTGGACTGAGCGAGGAGAACGCAATTCTGAGAGTAGGGTCAGATTATTCCCCCTCATTTTGGGGCCGAGCGAGGAAGACGCAATTCCCATTTTCAAATTGTCAAGCTCCCCATCTCCCCCACCCATGTTGGGGTGGCCCTCCACTATTCAGTCGCACATTCACCTGCCCTGCTGCTCCTCATGCCGCCATGACTCTGGCCACTACCAGCGAAACTGTTCAGAGATTAGAGTGCTCTAATTGTGCTCCATCTCTCCATTTGCACTGAAAAATTCAAAATCAAACAACAGGCTGTGAAAGCCCTCCAATCAGGAGAAAGGTAAGAAACGATGTTGGATAGTTTGTCCAATCACAACCCTCTATCCATTCAAAATTAAAAAATTTAAATAACTTGTGTAAAAATTAATATTTTGAAAAATCCTTTGTGAGTGAGCGCCTAGATGTCAAGACAAAGGTATGTAGCAAATTTCATGTTTGTAGCTTTAATAGTTTTTGAGATCTGGTGATAAGTCAGTGAGAGAGTGAGTGGTATTTCACATTTATATATATGACAACCCAGAGGGTTGTTGTTGTGAGGAAAATAGGGGAAGCGAATAGTAGTAGGTATGTTTGCCACCTTAAATTACTTGTTAAAATAATAAAGGTGGGATATTAAATAAAAAAATAAAATTATATTATAGTTTATTATTATCTAATACAAGAAGTCATCACTTAACAATCTCAGTTGGGACATCAAAAGTAGTGTAATCATACCACAGTCATGGTTTGGTAGCCATGTGTGTGCTACGCAGCAGCTTACTTTCTTGAAATTCCTTTCTGTTCAATCTGTCAAGTACGTGGTGGGAGGAAGAAAAAAAGCAACCACTCTCTCATTTGCATGGCCCTTTCTGACTGATCGTGCAGCTGTATTGTTCTTGATGTGTAGAAGAACAAACAGCTAATTCTCTTGAATTCTATTCCCCTCCAATTTCTCTACTCTGCAGGGGAGAGAAACGAAGCAATTGCCTACAGAAATTAGTTGGTTACTCCATCCCAGAGTGGAGAGATATATAGATGATAAAGCTTTGGTCACTAAGCTAAGAAATCTTATTTCAGGTTGGAGGTCTCCAAAAATATTTAGTCATGACTGAAAATCAGAATGTAATGTCATGTGACCACTTTAACTGCCTATCAGCACAATTGTAACTTCAAATGATTGGTTGTCAAATGTTCGTTATGTTTAGTTTTAATGTGTGCATGTGTGGTATTTATGTGAGTCTCTGTGTCCGTTTCTGTGTGTGTATTACTTCTGTTCCATCATGTCTGATTCTCAGAGACTGCCTGGACAAGAAGCAATGTAAAGAATGATATATAAATATGTAGTTAGTAAAACTCTCTGGACCAACCAGAGTGCTTTTCAACTGACAGAGAAAAAAATAGATTCCATTATCGTGAGAGAATTCTGTGGCAAGTTGCAAATTTATTTGATTTATGCCTTTCTTTTCTCCTTCTATAAACATACAACATGCTTACAACATGAAACCGAAATGCAGTGTTTAAAACATTAAATCAGTGACATTAAAAACTGATGATGAATCAAAAACTTGGCAAAGGGTTTTATTGTGCTATTTTCTAGGTAAGGGCCAAAGAGGAGTCTTCTTAGGCCAAAGAGCTATCTAGGAGAAGACCTTTTCCATAGGCCACAAAGTTGCATGGTATTAAAAACCTACAGATGAGGAGCATCCTACGAATGATATGGAGCTAGCTTTGAATTCAGCTGGCATAGCAATTCTTCTATTGCTTGTAACACATGGGTGGGAAAACATTTGAAACACCAATTGACAGAAAGTGAAATGTTTCATCTTGATCAGGAAGTGTTAGCAAGCTTATGAGTAAAAGCGGACCCACTCGTTACAAAAGATTTGGGAAAGCTTCTGGTCAAATACTGCAGACAAATAACTATATTTATTACTGAGTTGCATGTATTGCATTTTTTTTTTGTGATTTTTATTTTTCTGACTCCATCCATATTGCCCTTCTGTCTCCATGCATTTTTCCAATTTTTTAAGGAAGCCCTTAACATTGAAAGCTACATTCATTCAAGGTTGACTCAGCCTTCTGAGGTTGGTAAAATGAGGACCCAGATTGTTGGGAGCAATATGCTGATTTTTCTAAACCGCTTAGAGAGTGCTGTAAATCACAGTTGAACGGTATCTAAGTCTAAATAATAAATAAAACAATTGCCCAAACTTTTGAAAAAGCTGAGTTCCATTTTCTTTTCCTAGCATTCGTCTTACAAACTTGACACCTTTACTTGTGTTAAGGACAGAAATTCTGGATTATTGTTGTTAATGTTTCTATTTGATTTCAATAAAATGTAATAGATGCACACTGCCTCCCTTAAATAGACAATAGCAGGAATATGATTTCTTATTTTGCTGGCCTCTTATCAAGTTTGTTATCATTGGATGATAGTTCAGAAACACTAGCTCAATGCACGGTATTGTATTTCTAGAAGGGTGCTCTGTTGACAATAACGGAGGCCAGTCAAATAAATCATTTAATGGTGTAAAAAGGTAAAAAGCCTCTATGCCATCCTTGTCACCCAGATCACTTGACCTTGGTCACCCCTGACCTGTAAGTGAACCCTAAGCAGTAAAACAAAGTTTTTCCTACCATATTCACACTTGAGCTGAAACTGACTGAGAGCATCTGTCACTAGAAATTAGCCAATACAAATAACATAAAGAACCCCCCCCCCAAGATATGGAAATCCTTGACATACACACTAAAGATTCCCCAGATCTGGACCCATTACCCAAGCTTAATACCTGGAAACAAAAAAAGGATGATCATCTCAACCCATGGGATGAGAAAATAGCAGTTCTTCCAAACTGGATGTAGCTCATCCCCTCTCCCTGAGGCAGGTCATGTTCACTGCTTTAACAAAACCTAAACTTTCCTATGAATAGTTCTAACTTTGCTTTTCAATGTGTGGCTACCTTTGACCACTGAGCTGTTCATTTTTTACTGTTGAATAAACTGTACCTCCTCTTCAAGCAGGTGTCCTGTACTCATTGACCCAACCTGGAGTGGAGCAGAATTTTCTTTTAATAATAATAAGAGCAGAATTCCCATCTACTCTCAGGGCTTATTGTCTTCTCTTAGAATTTCATATCTGTTCAAGAAATCTGAATTACTGTTATTTAAAGCTTTTCCTTAAAGGCATATTTACCTATTCTGTTTGCTAAGTATACTAGTAAACCCTGCCTCTAGACCTTGCCAGCTTTTTATTTTTATTAGTTTTCCTAGCAAAGAAAGGTCTAACTCATTAAGGTTTCTAGGAAACTAATTTTTGCTGTACGGGTATTCCTAAGCATCAGTATGCTTTTGCTGAGTTCTCATTATCTTCTAGGTCTCCACCCCAATTTCTGTGATAAAGTAATTCATGAAATTGAACAATTAATAAATAATGATCACATCTGCATGAAGCATAGGATGTACTTTGTAGATCTCTTGTAATTGAAGCAAGTTGAAATAGTTTTCTGGTTCCCTAGAAGTTTGCAAACAACTCAAGCAAAAAGAAAGGTTTTTGATTTAAGGACAGCCTCATTAACAGATAATTAAATGAGGTTAGTGGTGATGAACTGAGAAGAGAAGAAGGGAGTTTAAAAAATATAAATGCAAAGCAAGTGAACCAGATCTGGAGGATGACTTTGTAAAGGACAGTTTTAAGGTTATAGAACAGTGTCATCAAGAGTCCAATACTTTCCAAATTATTCATTTTTCCTCTGTTGTTTTTCTGGTGTGATTTGATAGCCATACAAAGAGCTAGAATCCAAGATCAGTTAATTTTAGAAGTCCAATGTTGGAGGAGGAGGAGGAGGACGAGGAGGAGGAGGAGGAGGAGGAGAAGGAGGAGGAGGAGGAGGAAGAAGAAGAGGAAGAAGAGGAAGAGGAGGAAGAAGAGGAAGAAGAATCAATTATGTATATTGACACTTGATTTAAATAATACAAGGCTTTTTAAACAAATGAAATAAGTGAAGCATAATACATATAGAATAACTAAAGTATGACAAATAACTAAAACACAACAAAGATCCTGGAGCAATGGAGAACTACAGAGGACTGGAAAAGAGCTGATGTAATTTCCCATCTTAAAAAAAGGGGGAAATAGATCTAGAAAACTGCAGACCCATCAGCCTGACCTCAATACCAGGGAAGATTCTGGAAAAGATAATCAAGCAATGAATCTGTGAACATCTAGAGACAAAATCAAAACCAAAAGTCAACATGAATTTGTCAAATCAGATCATACCAGACAAATCTTATTGCATTCTTTGCCAAAGTCACAAAATTAGTGAACCAGAGGAATGCTGTGGATATAATTTACTTGGACTTCAGTAAATTAGATAAAGTAGAACATAACCTACTACTTGATAAGATAGAAAAATGTGGCTTAAACAGCATCACCACCAGATGGATTCATAAGTGGCTGACAAGTTGCACTCAAAGTATAATCGTCAATGAAATTGCATCTACATGACAGGAGGTATGCAGTGGGATATCCCAAGGCTGTTTTAGACCCAGTACTTTTCAATATCTTCATCAATGATTTGGATGAAGGGTAGATGGGGAAATCATCAAATCTCAACACCAAGCTAGCAGGAATAATCAACACTCCAGAAGATAGATTTAAGGTACAGAAGGATCTTGACAGACTTGAAGTTATTTAACACAATGAAATTCAATGGTGAAAAATGTAAGGTTCTACATTTAGGCAAGAAAAACCAAATGCACAGGTATAGTATAGGCAGTACCTGACTCAACATTAGTAACTATGAGAGGGATCTTGGCGTCCTAGTGGACAACCACTTAAATATGAGCCAGCAGTGTGCTGCAGCTGCCAAAGAAACCAACACAGTTCTAGACTGCATTAACAGAGAGATAGAATCAAGATCATGTGAAGTGTCAATACCACTTTATAATTCCTTGGAAAGACTACATTTGGAATACTGAATCCAGTTTTGAATGCCATAATGTAAAAAAAAAGATGCTGAGACTCTAGAAAGAGTGCAGAGAAGAACAACAAAGATGATTAAGGGACTGGAGGCCAAAGCAAAAAAAGAA
>JANHFO010004392.1:365560-377632 GCA_032468095.1 Pareas carinatus
AAAAGAATATACAGTGAACAAGATGCACTAAAATAAGTATATCATGAAGGCTTACTGAGTACTGGAGAGACCAAATGAAAAAGAGAAAAGAGGCAGTTGAAGAAACTGAAGAAAGAGACAGAATGGAGAATTCTTGCTACAAAAGGCCAAACCTTAAGAACAAATACATGCAAAACCAGAATTGAGAAGATAGCAACAGACAAGAAGCTTCACCTATGCAAAGAAACGGAAGAAACAGTGGACCACCTGATTACTGTAAGTACATCATATAGATTGACTACGAACAATGGCATGATAAAGTAGAAACAATAGTGAATTGAAAGATCTGCAAAAAATACCATTTGCCTGCAAGCAAGCACTGGTGGGATCATAAAATAGAGAAATAATAGAAAATGAAGATGCTAAAGTGTACTGGGACTTTAACCAAAAGGCATCTGTCATGTCACATGCCAGAACTGTCATATAAGAAAGACAAAGAAGTCTGAATAGTGAATACTGCAATACCTGGAGATAGAAGAACAGAAGAGACAGAACTGGAGAAAATAAAAAAATTGCAAACAGAAGTAGAATGACACCGTCGGCATTGAGAAAATCATGATCAATCAATTGCAAAAGGCAACTTTACAGCATATATCCTGCAATGATACTTTTAACACCATCAAACAACATCATCCCATCTCAGGAGGTCCTTGAGAAGAAATTGCTATGTGGATAAAAATGCCAAATCCAGACTAAACATCTGGATGACTATGCAACAAACCATGATGATGTTGATGATGATTATACAGTACATATAGTATGCCGATACATTATTACATCCTAGGTTCCTGGGAAGAATTCAATGTGTAAGAAGGCCAATAGCAGCTAAAGAACCATCAGCTGATTTCACATTGTTGTATTCATATATAAAAATTAATTAATATATTAACAGAACAGGACACACACTGTATGTTCAGATAAAAATGTATATAATTTACCTTCTGTAGCAGGAAACAGATCAAGGCCTTCACTTTTAGTTTCTGCAAGCTTTCCTGTTCTCAACAATACTTCAGCAAAACTTTCCAAAGGAGTGTGCTCATACATAGTATAGGTTATTTCATTCTGTAGAATAGGAGTTTAAAACTGCATATTTAAGTATTTCAACTATTCCTAAAATTATTATTATAGCTAGAAATATACTTAATATTCAATATATTAATGCTTCCCAATGCTAGTTGGATCAGATCTCATCTATTATCTAGCCAGCAAACATGGTGTAAATCAGATTATTTGGAGTGTTTAAAAAGTACTAGTAGGCTTTAAACTTACATCTGAAAGATATGGATTTTCAATCAGAGATTCGTAAAATGGATGACACCCTTGTTTTTCAATTGTTGCATTTGCTCCAGAGGTGTTTTTTAATACATCTCCAAACTCTTGACCCTTTGAGAAACAGAGGGAAAGCCAATACTGAAATCACATCAGATGTTAAGACATGTGGTCTTACTTATACTTTATTCTATTTCACTCCAGCTATAAAATTAAGGGAAAATTTGAACAGCCACACACAAAGTTAAAACGCATACTCCAGGGCTTTGAGGTATGTATGGTATTTCTGTGTATTCTCTGTTGTTCTACGAAAACCCACAACAAAATCCCCTATAGAACACAAAGTAATAATGCACTTAACAAATTGAGGCGTAACAACTGGAAAACTAACATATGGCTTCTTCTTACATGGAACGGTCGAAGATAAGCTATTGATTTCTTCCACCATTGTTGATCACTGACAGCATGCAACACAGCCTTTGTGGTCAGAGTTGTGTTAGAAAGGACCTTCATGGTTTTAGTTGTGGTCCACTGCAGGAGATCAGTAGACTGACTAGTAGAAAAGCTGTTATCAGCCTGTGAATTTATGCAATACACAACAGGTAAGCATTAAATATTATCTGCCAAAGAAAATATTTTTTTTAATCAACACATGCAAAAAAAGCATAAATCATTTCCCAAAGGTTAGCCAATTTCAAACATTATATTTCCTGTAAATGCATATGTAAATAAGGGATAACAAAAGCACATTTCATTCTGTTATAAATGCATATTTTAATACAGTACTGAAACTTCCAATGTGAATAAAACACAGCTTTGTGATTATACTTTATTTAACTATAATCTTTCAAAATGTGATTTAAAAGCTTACAGTAATCAGCTATTAATTAGAAGCCTGTTAATGAATCTTGACAACTTATAAAAATTATTTTTGCTTTACTTCAAATGTTTGGAAGGAAGAGCTTGAATGTCTAATTATATCCTACAAAATTAGAAGCATTTCAGTCTCATTAAGATTATCATGGTTGACATTACAAACTTCAAATAGATACAACTGTAAACAAATAAGCAAAGCTTTGCTGAAAGCTGTAAAAAAAGCTATAAATAATATGTTTAGTTGTTTCGAAGAGTGCCTTTCTAAAATAAGCTTGATATTTCCATATAGTAGAAGAGTTTGTCTAGTAAGTTTAGCTTGGTTTAGAATCAGTTACTGTTTCTTAGAAGACTGACCATAATGTCTATTAATATCCATAAATCACTATTTCCTTGATACACATTTTTCTTAAAATGTATTCCTTTTTAGATCATTCTAATGATATGAACAACTATATCACATGCAAGTATATACCTAGGGAAACATGAAAATAAGAGAATAGATTTCTTAACCGATCAGACATTTGGCAGTGTCTTCCATATCTTAATTCTATGACAGAATACCTGATTAGTTTCATTCTGGAAACTAATCATGCAAGATTGCAGATATCTTATGTGGATAAAAATCACACTTCTCATTTGATATCATGATGCTATATATGTACCTATGTATTTCGAAGGCAAGCTGGATGATTTATAACAAGATTTGGTTAGATATACACTACAAGATTAAATGGTATTTAGATTACCCAGGACTGGAAATGCCAGAATTGAACAGTACTGCACTTCCCATTTTGGGACTGGCATGCAATCTCAGTTGTGTGTGTGTCTCCTTGGACTTACATCTCTTTCATAAACAGCAGGTGGCAATGGTGGTCAGGAAAACCTTTGCAAAAATTCTTCTTATATGCCAATTATGACCTTACTTAGACTTGTCCTTTGGACAATTACAATTGTCCTTTGAACAGTTACTCATGCTTTGATCACTTCTTCTTGCATGGATTATTCCAATGTGTTCTATATATGGCTGTCCTTGAAGACCACTTGGAAGCTTCGTCTGAGATAGGCAGCTATCGGCATGCACAGCATGGCGATGTAAAGCTTCTGCTTCATGAGTAACCTTGTTGCTGGCAAGGTTCATGATGCAATTCAAGGTGCCTGTAGTTATGTACAAAGCCCTTTGTGACATAGGATCTAGTTATCTGAGGGAAAATCATAATTTTATAATTTATGTATGATAAGGGAGAATTGGCGTCCCATCTATTGCGCAGTGTAATCTAACCTAGGAATTATGCCTTGCTTTGTAGAACAATGTTTCCCTCACTAAGATTAATCTCCCCCTATCACCACCGTCATCATTATTCCAAAGAGGGTTTTAAACATGACTTTTCTCAGTTCAAAATAGGCACAGCCCCCCCCCCTCCGTGCATTATATGGCAATTTTCTGACTCATTTGAATATTGTACACTAATTAGAATTGTAATGGAATCAGATTGCTTTATTAATTCTTTTTAAAAATATAAACCTGATTTCTTGTTTTGTCAGATTACATGGCTGTTATATCTAGATTGCATGGTTGTTACAGAGAACGAGAACGATCAAGCGAGAAAATATAGTTGAGTCAAAAGCATATTTCTAACTGCTTTGGAAAATGTATTTTAATTATAGCTCAAAGATGCTTGATTAAAAATTTCAAATCTATTCCTACTTAAAGTAAGCTCACTGAAATATGTGACATTGATTATTATAATAAAATAGAAGCAACTGAAAATCCATAGCTGATGAGACATATGATCTAGCTCTTTGTTGGTTTAACTGATTTTATTTCTGTAAAACCATTTAAAGTTTATTTTTATTTTTTTAAGAAAAGCAACTTACAAAATTAAGAGTTTTTCTCTTAACCGCAGTTATGAATCAAAGACGAATCTTTTACATGCACTTTTTCTTCCAGCTTTTTATACACACAGTTCGATTTATAAAGAGAAACTCAAGGTAGCATATATATGACTTCATCCAACAATTATGACCTTATGTACTACATTGGGCTGAGAAATCATAAATGCTTTAAAATCACTGAATGAATTTCCAATATCAAATAAAGACTTGAAACTGGATCTTCCTGATTCAAGTTCGATATTTTAGCACTAAATACTGATTATGGGCAACCAGCGAATGTATATTTTTTGAAGCCCACTTCTCTGTTGAAATGACTGAATAAACAAAGGCTCTCTTCTCCCTCCTGGAAACAGATGAATTTGGACCAGTCATTTTCTCTCTTAGCCTAATTCACCTCACAGTGTTGTTGTTGTGGGGTAAACTGGAGGAGAAAGAAGTATTAGGGATGTTAGTTGCCTTGAATTATTTATTGCAATAGTAAAGGTGGGAAATAAATAAATAAATCCTGTTCAAGACTGCTTAGATCAGAGTTTTTAAACTGTGTTCTATGAAACTCCATAAGAATTTAATGGGCTTCTGGGGGAGATTAAGGAGAAAAAGAAATTCACTCATATGCTGGCAGCAGTGTCCATTGCAATTTTTCTGGGGGGAAAAAAGGTGACGTTGGTCAGTGGACATTCACAAGCCCCCATCTTCTTGGGGGCACCTTTGCTCATCAATTCTAAATGTGAGAAACAGGAATGTTTTTTTTTTTAATTCCATGATTTGATTTGGAAGCTCAAACCCTCTAGTATCTCTGCGTAAACTGTAGTAAGCAGGTAAATGATACATGTAAGTGAGAATCATTATGTTTCGGTATGGATTTATGCATATATATCGGTATATATAGTTTCAAATATTTAGTGAGCACTGCATGTGATGCAGAGTTAAAATTATTAGCTGCACCATTAGCTGATTAATACTGAACAGTGACAAAAAGGCAGCAATTTTAATGTGCTTGATTTTTATAGTTTTAATATGTTTTTTATGTTGTTTTAATGAGTGGTTTTAAAAAGGTAAATAAATTTTCACAAAAGACAAGATATATAAAGGAGAAAGCCGAATAACTGAACCATGGTTATAAGTTCAGGAATTCCATATTTGTACAGGGGTTTGGGACAAGGCTCCTTAAAAGAGTAAATTTAGTTTAGGTTAAAGAGTTCTGGAAAAAAAGATATAATGATATCTTACTCAATCCAGGTTATAGAATCAGCTATGGCATTAGATAAGATGCTTTACTGATAAACAGATAAACTTTTCCAAATTTTATTGTGCTGGGAATGCCTTTTTTCTTTTAAGGACTAGATCTCCCAGAATAATCACCTAGATCATTCCCTGTGTATGTTTATCACCTAAAATTCATTTAGATTCAGGTGGTAGATAAATCACATAAATACACACATACAATTTTAATAATTCTAATGAACAGTCATATTTGCTGACACTTTATTGGGGAGCAGAAACATTTGCAGGCCAGAAGCCAGATTTGGCCGTTAGTGGAATCAGAAAAATAAACTGTATTGCATTTATTTTAAATTTAATTTAATAGAAATTAATTTAAATGTAATTAATGTGATTATTTATCATGCATTTCATATTTTACTTTTCCCATCACAATGTAAAATTGATACCAACTGCACCTCAGATTTTATAGGAATTTATTCTAATTGGTGTTACAGGTGGCTTTGAGGCGACAAACTGTGTATTTCCACTCTGTACTATATTAATTGCAACAGAATTTATACAGAAAACAAGTGGTTATTTCTGTATTTCAAGAAACATTCTTTTAAAAAAACAAACAGGTATTTAAAGGCAGTAACTATGTTCTACATCTCCTATGCACAATAACTTCATTTCCATACAATGAAATGTAATAGAACAGATAAACACACTTGGCCAATAAATTCTAATTCCAAATAAAACTCTTATTTTATTTTAAAAAATGATATTTATTTATTATCAGATTTATTATCAGATATGTAAGTATTAAGCAGATTAAACATGAAGTTGCCTCCTTCACTCCATGTTCAACCATTTCCCTCAATTACTACTTTTAACATTGACAAATACCAGCTTATACTTAAGCACTATGTTTTTAATCACTCAAAAACATTGTTTCTTGTTTGTGTCAAGTATCTCTTTTTTGTTATATATTTTGAATTTTCACACACAAAAAAGAAATAACGTCAATTCATTTCCATGGAAAGAGAGACATCAACTATGGTTCAAGGATTAACTGACCAGTGATGATCCCCTGGCAAAAACCATTGTCTAGTGACCAAGTCAACAACATTTTGTTTTCCAAGTCAACTCAAATGCACCACTTAGCTCAGATGATGAACTAGTTTACCTAACAAATAAGAATCTACCACTGGAACTCGTGCTATTCATTAATCAAGATCCTACAGCATTTGTGTAGTTGCCTCCTTGCAATTTGTGAAATGAAAGAGGCTTAAGGGACTAGCTCAAAGAGGATAGGTATAGGTATAGACAGAAATGACCTTGAGTAAACTAGGCAAAGGCAATGATGATTACATCTAAAAAAGTATATTAGAGCCTGGAAAACAGCAAAACTATGAGAAAGAAACTTAAATTAACTCCTTTCTCATTCACAACAGTGTAAGAGGGAGGGATGGGAAAAATCAGGTAGATTCTCAAGATTATTCTGTTACTCAAATCCTACAACAATTTTTCTTAGTCTCAGAATGTTTTAAGATATTTGGACAAACTCCCAGAATTCTGCGAACTGGAGTCCACTCATCTTAAACATCAGATTCTGAATACTTGAACCTGTTAAAAGCTCTTTGTCCTTCCAAAATCATAAAAATGTATCATGGTTTCACTAGAAAATATTGCTGTTTTAACTAACATGTGGATATCATTCATACTTTTTAAAAGAACTTCAGAGCACTCAGATGCTCCTTAAGAACCAATTAGACCATACAAAATCCTTCCAGAATCCCTCTGCTAATCATCTTCTAATCACTTCCACCATCGCATTCTGTCATTTTTGGAGAATAAAATCTAAATGACAGACTTCCTAAATTGTGATGTGAAATAAATCTCAGATCTCCTTCATGTCTTAGCTCGACCTGGCTGAAAATTCAGCAAGATCAAAATCTATATATAATAATTGATTGCCGATCACTTGTGCAAAGATTTATAAATGTCTATACTTGGTTTAAATTCAAGACTTTTTCCTCCTTTCCTTCTAAATTAATGGATACTTAGCATGATGTTTTATAGCTTTAAAACCAATCAGTTATTGTATTATTACACAGAAACCATCTCTGGCTTGGGAACTGCTAATTTCTACCTTGCCTACTTCAACCCTTCTATTACCTATATTTTCCATTTTCTTTTTCACCTTTCCCTTCAAGTTTAGTTTGGGAAACGAGTAGGTTACCATATGCCTTTCATCCCCAATTCTTTCTTGTTAAAAATTCTTCCCATTTCTTCATTCTTCCCATTTCCTTATCGGGGTTGCTTCCATTTTCATTTTTCCCTCATTAAAAACTAACCCCTTCCACTTTTCCATTTGCCTCTTCTGAATAGAGGCAGCAAAAAAGGTTCCTTGTTTACTCTTTCATTTCAGAACGCTCTCTTTCATTTTCAAATGGGGGCAGTCTCTACTTTAGTTCTGCAATTACTCCTCTCTTCAGTCAAATGATCTTACAATAGCAACAACAAAAAACTGTATGGTGAGAGTAATCGGTTCAAAATCACCCATGAAGACCCAGATTCATTATTTTTAGCAAGTTGATTACGGCCATGGTTTAATTACTTTTAATTGGTTTTTAATTGAGTCCTCTGGGAGAAGGGCGATATATAAATTCTGGTAATAAATAAATAAATAAATATCTCATCCCTCAGACAGAAACAAACTTCTTAGATAGTTGTGCAGAAGGGAGACATTTGGTACAATGTCAGACAGAATCCCCCAAAATGGCAGGAGATGGTGATGCTTAATCTTTTTACAGAACAGAAATCCCCCAAGAAATCAATGCTGAAATCCAAAAGTGTTCTCTCTTAATATGATCCTTGTATTGTAATACCTTGCCATTACTAATTGGTTCACTGTAATTTTATTAAATTATACAAATTGCATATTTAAGCCAAGGAAGATATCAGAACCAGACTTTAAACATAGAAAAGCTAAGAGAAAGAAACTTGAGAAGCAAAGTGAGTGAAAGCCAAGGAGAAAAAAAAGCAAAGTATGAAAAAGAGATAAGACTAAATGAAAAGAACATAAGAAAAAAAGAAAAGAATTAGAAGCTATTTTGAGAAACTAATGCCAATTTTGAAGGAATTGAAATTAAGGGGGAAAAACAGTATTTTATAAAAAGTTTTACCTCCAAAGGACACTCTAATTTCATCCCAACTGATGATTGGGAAATATTTATATTTTCTCCTTTTTCAGAAGGTCGTATCTTGTAGTTGACTGTATTATAAAGAACCTACAAATAAAATTACACATTTTGTTAAAGGACCTATTGGTGGAATTTTGAAAATCATTCTGGCCAAATCAAGGCCGTATATGATAGTGAGCATTTTAACCTCACCCCCAAAAGAATTTAAATTGTTTTCCAGATGAAAGTATACCCGTTCTCCAACATAATACAATCAGATATGTAACACAGCCTGTGTCAACTAGTATGAAAATCAAAATTGATGCCTTCCCTGTAATTATTTAAAACAATGGGATGGGATATAGAGAAAGCTGTATAATATACTCCATGTATTTTATGCATATCATGAGAAGCAATGCATATAAGTAAAAAGAGGAAGTAAATAACAAACTGCACTAGGAGCAAGAATTTTACAGGTCATTACATTAACTTAGAAGGAACATAAATATATACAGTGCTGCAGAATCTGTAAGAAGAAACAGAAATAAAAATGCTTTTACTTTAAGGACTCTCTAGACTACTATTTTCATGGTAACAGAAAGCTTTAGAAACGCCACATTTTGATTGGGCTCACGCATCTTCATGTTCACCATCATCATTTAATAAAGTCTCTTCTAGGAAAGACTGGTTTAATAAAATGCAATTCCTATGGCCGATGGCAATATTTATTCTTCATATTAGAACAAATGAGAGTAGACAAAAAAGGATAAAGCAAAGTGAAAATCTTATATTGATAAGGTCAAAAAATACAATGCAATAATTCTTTGAATGGATATAAAATTTTTACTTATGGTTATTTGTAACCCATAAATGCCCTTGACCAGTTAGTTTTCTCCTCTCCATTCTTCTGGAACCACTGCTACAAACCTATGCAGGAATTTAAAAGAATGGCTATTTTAGACCCCTCCCCACTTTTTTTGAAATGATGAATGTCACCAGCAAACACCATAAGTCATCCAAAAAACAGCACTGACCGTGTATGTGTGTGTGTGTGTGTGTTGGTATTGGGGACCCCTGCTGTTAAGCACTGTGAAGCAGTATACAAATCCATGTATACCATTTTGGCTTTGTTTTGCTATTCAAGTATTTTATTCAAAGTAATCGCCCAGTTCCATACTCTATTAGCATAAAGAGGAAGCTTGTTATTCTTTAGTCAAGCAGTAAATAGGTTGTTAGAAATTCGCAACATACCTCGGTCTGTAGAATATTGCTTGCTGCCAACAGCATTTCTATGGCACTTGGGGGACAGTGGGTCAAAGCATAGGCTAAGAGCTGCTGCCGAACGGCCATGTCTTGATATCCTTCTGATTGTCCTAACTGGCTACAAACCTCCCAGCTTTTAGAGTATCCTGCCATGGATATTATAAAAAGGAACACAGAATGGAAATAGATAATGTATTAACTATATTCTTTCATCATTCCATCCTCAATAACTCCTTCTATACAGTATTCTTACTTTATTTATTAAATTTACATGTTGCCCATCTCACTGTTACATGAGATGTAATATTCAACTCTATAGTATTATCATATGCCTTCCTTCACTCAACATATACATACTCATTCCCGTTTTTAAAAATAAGACAATAAATGGCCTTAAGGCCTCTGCAGTAGAAAAAAAGAACCTTCCAGATAAGAAGGATGTCAAAGCATATCTACAAATACCTGGCACTAATCAAATTTCAAGAGAAAAACAGAGGGCAACATGGTATTTTATACAATTTACGAGTGGATGAGGTACAGATATACTCTACCTGAAGCCATAAGTTCCTGACAGTGCATATTTGCTGCTTTGTAATCTTGGTATTTGAGTGCTTGTTCCACTAAAAGTATCAAAACTTCTCCTTTTCTTTCTATCTGGTCATCACCTACAAAATTATATATATATATATTTATATTCTTAGTGGTGTCTCACTGTAATTAAGATCGGAATAGACAGCTACAAAAGTAATTGGTTAATAGTATATAAGAATGGAGCCATAGGCTTCCTGAATATAACAAAAAAAGTAAAATGTATACTGCAAACCAAAAATATCGATGCTTTGATAATGTTACCCAGTCAGGTACTGAAATGGCTGCAAATAAGCAACCAAGTTCGGATAGCACTACGCAACTTTCGTCATCTAAGAAAATCAGGCAATATTTTACAACATTACAAACATGTAACAATGTTACCCACTTTTAAAGACAACCCAAATTGGTATAATTAATTCAAAATTTACTAAAATCTTGACAGGAATGTGGGCACATTTGGATGTAGCAGAAGTTTCTTTTTTCTTATTTGAGTCTGAGTGACAGATCAAGATAATACAGCAAAACAAAACAAAACTGACACCTTCTCTTTTATTCTGCTACTTGATGTCTTACAAGGAGTACCAAACAAGCTTAAATTTTCCTGTGATAACTTTCCATTCTCTGCACATCCTCTTTGTTATAGAAATTCTCATTGAGTGACTAATGGAAACTGTTGATCCCAATAGGATGGGCAAGCAGGTGCTTCATCATTCAGTGTGATTATATTGTATATATTCACACGCAATTTTATAGGCTTAACCATGGAGTTCCTCCAACTCTTATCCTTTGTTGATTTATTAATCATCTCTTATTCTTCTAATCAGACATATTCACTATACTACTCGGGACACAAAGATTTAAAACATTAAGGAATTATACAGGTGAAATTAATTTCTAATGATAGTTTTATACTTATACTATTTGATAGATATATATCAAGAAGTTAAAACTACTAGATACAAGAAATAAAATATACACCACAACAATATAGTAGTTTTCGCATCTTTGCTGCCAGACATTTAAATACAGAACAACTACTTTAACCAAGATACTCAGTGGCACTTACTATTGAAAATTCTATCTTGTCTACTGTTTAAGGAAATTAATATGCACCAAGTAATTTAAATAACTGGCCAAAGTGAATATTTAGATGTTTTTCCTTTTTCAAATACAGGTGCATAAAACCATTAAAAATTGAACAGTGCGTTGGAAGAAGCATGTGCTGTGTATAAAGAAGCAAAATAATAATCATATAAGAAATAATATTGTCTGGATCTAGGTTTTAGTGGAAAGCAAAGGCGTATTTTTAATTATACCTTTATTGCATCTTTAGCTGATTTGATTATTCTGAATGGGAATTTGTTTTCAAAGTTGATTTCTAAAATTGGTATCTACTATTTGAGGAGGTTTGGGGGCATAAAGTTGGGATATAATTTTGTAAGTAAAATAAAAATTTAAATTTAGGCATTAGAGAATGACTCCAAGAAGTTAAGTCACAGGATATAATCTTAGTTACCTCTGGAAAAACAGATGCAACAAAGTTGAAATATGAATTTCCTCTGCAAAATTGCCTATGTGCCAGGCAAGATAAGGTAACTACCGCATTTTTCGCACCATAAGACGCGCTTTATGGAGCGAATACTCCCAAAAAGCGTGGGAGATCGCTCCACTGGACGCCGGGAACGCTCGAATATAGCCTGCTGGGCGATCCTTTGGCTTTGGAGCGTCCTGCGGAGCGATCTCCCTGCACCCG